>CM040619.1:81555277-81625784 GCA_022817965.1 Solanum lycopersicoides
AAGTATGCTTATGGACGTTAGTTGTCATATCGAACATATCCAACTCATTTTTCATTTCTTTAAATGCCACATATAATTATCATGTCATTTTGACCTTATCACGTAATATTTATATGAAAATAAAAAGATATTCGGACTCATAAACACCTAAATCAACTCCTTTTAAAAACACTATCCGACCATTTTGAATAATTTTATTTAATTTTTATTTTTTTAATCAATCCCGAAAATAAGTAATTGATTAATAAAATATAGGAAAAATATGAAAAAGTAATATAAAATTAACGCCGAAAATTCACAAAAAAATATAGTAACCTTAAATCAAACATTTCAATATCTTTTTAAATTTTTATTTTTTTTGGTAAATCTCAAAACTGAATAATTGATTATTAAAAAATATGAAAAGTGAGAAAAAAATATAATATTAACGTCAAAAGTTCACAAATAAATATAGTAACATTTCATTCAACAATTTCAACATTTTTTAAATTTTTATTTTTTTTGATAAATCCCGAAAATGAGTGATTTATTAATAAAAAAAAATTCATATTTTTTATTAAAAAATTACTCATTTTTGGGATTTGTCGAAAAAAATTATAGATTGAAATGTTACTATATTTATTTGTGAACTTCTGGCGTTAATATTATTTTTTTCCCCATATTTTTTATATTTTTTATTAATCAATTACTCATTTTTGAGATTTGCCAAAAAAATTAAAAATTTTAAAAATATTGAAATGTTAGATTTAAGGTTACTATATTTATTTGTGAATTTTTTGCGTTAATTTTATATTTTTTTCATATTTTACCTATTTTTTATTAATCAACTACTCATTTTTGGTATTTACTAAAAAAATAAAAGTTAAACAAAATTGTTAAAAATGAGTCGAATAGTGTATTTAAAAGGAGTTGATTTATGGGTCGGATTGGGTGTTTATGAGTCCGAATATCTTTCCATTTTCACATAAATGTCATGTGGTAAGGTCAAAATGACATGACAATTCCATGTGACATTTAAAGAAGTGAAAATGAGTTGGATATGTCCAACATGACAACTAACGCCTATAAGGGCATATTTGGACCAAAAGTTGGACGTTAAAGGCATGAGTGGCAACTTCAAACGGAGGACATATAGACCTTTTCGAATAGTTTAGAGGCATATTTGACCATTTTTCCTTTTCAAAATAGTATGAACATTTATTATTTTGATAAGATAAATTTTCTGGGTCTCATGCCTTATTCCTTCTTCAATTTTTTTTTTGTCATTTCAATCTCCTTCTTGACTTTTTTTTTTTTGGCTCTTCTTATTAAAAAAATTAGAATATGGTGAAAATAAATAATTACATTTAAACTCTTAAATTGGTTAAATTCATCATATGAATGAAACAATAAAAGTATTTATTTTATGTATCTATTGGAACTTCATCAATGTAAAATATTTTTTTAAAAGCACAAAGAAAATCACAATTTTTTAGAAAAAAATTATAATTTATTTGTTTTAATGTCAAATTCTCTATGTATATATAATTAATACATTAATTATTTTTTGTAATATCACTCAGTTTCAAATACACTCTCTATATTTCAAATTTAAATATTTACACTTAATGTACTATAAGAAATATACACTAACACCTCCAACTAAATTAATCTATAACTAATTATATTAAAATATAATTATTGAATAGTAAACTAAAAATATATATATAAAACATTTTTGTGACGTTATTATTACAAAATTAATTAGGGTCGATACTTATAAATAATAAAAAAAATGTGATTTCTGTAATGTTTTGATATTTTATCATATATGAAGTGTTTTGAGTTTTGCCTGACTTTATTGAAATATTTTCAAATTATACTTACAAAATTATTTAAATATGTATTTTAAATTTATTTGAACACAACTTCATAAACTTATTTAGTTAGAACTCATTTTAATAATAATAAATAATTAATAGTTCACATATTATCAAGTCAACGTAATATAAGAGTGCAAAGTATCACATATTCGATATGATTGTTGTTAAATAGGATCGACACAGATGAAATATATGATTTTTATAATATTGTGATATTTGCCATCTCTAAGGTGTTTCGAATTTTGATTGTCATTATTAATATAGTTTTAGATTATATGTTAAAATATTCAAATAAATAGCCTAAATTATTTGAACTATCACATATTCGATATGATTGTTGTTAAAAAGATAAGTGAAAAATTAATTTTGATCATCAACATAGAATATCAAAATTAGTCATGAAATTAAAGAAGATAAAAAGAAAAGACAAAAATTAATGTATGAAGAGGATCAAATATAATTCGAAATATTTTGAGAAGGGTCAAATATATCTTTTATATTTTTAATTTTTTAAAAATTTAATAAGTTTTTCACTTTAATCAGCGAAAAATGATCTTGGCTCTTCAAACATACCTCAAAATATTACGAGAAAGGTCAAACATACCTTGTATAACTTATCAAAAAATAATTTTGAATCAATTTTTTGGCTTCCTTCATCTAATTTTTTTTTAGCTATATCAAAGTTATATATGTAACAATTAAAATAGATGTGAGCCACTTTCATTTAACAAAAAATATATTATCTCTAAATCACAAAGTTGAGAAATATAATTTATTATTATTATTATTATTATTATTATTATTATTATTTATTATTATTATTATTATTAGTAGTAGTAGTATATAAATGACCAATATATATGACACTTTTGATTAATATTTTACTTGTTAAGTTATTTTATGAATTTTTAATTTGAATTGCGTGTGAGATAAATTTATTTTAAATTTAGTATTATTAGTGTTTATCTTGTCATTTAAATTTTAAATTTTATTTCTTAATTGTAAATTTTAAATTTAATAAAATTTAAAATTTATGTTCTTTAAAATTTATATTGGAAAGTAGAGGGAAGAAAAAAATTATTAAGGCTATCACTTTGTAATCTTTTTAAAGAAATTGAAATTAACATGTAATTATGAAATTATGAGAATTTGGGAACAAATCTCATCCATGCAATTAAGAAACTTTTTATGTCTTAAAAAATAATTAATAAAATTAAATTTAACTAAGGGTTAAAATTGTTAAAAAGTAAACCTATTTATAGTGTAATGTACCATTCTGGCCATTATGATCAAAATTTTCTGGCCAAAAGGATTTTTCCTAGACGTTTATGTATACGAATTTTTATCTTTCCGAGGAAAAAAAACCATACAAATAGTTGAAAATATAGATCTGTCATAAGGATTATTTTTTTAAAATTGAGCAATTTTAGTCAAACGACGGATAATGATATTACTAGTTTAACTCAATAAATTATATTATTAGACTATTAATGTCAATGATTTAACAAGACAAACAATGAAGATGACAATGTAATGATGTAAGATTTGATTTACTATTTTTATCAATGTCAACAATAACTTTGAAAATACACATATCTAAGAAAAATTATATTTTGATTGTAAAGGTCACAAGTATTTGATCATATGGATAGCAATATTGAGTGTAGGGGCGGGATCCACCTTATAGCATGTTGCACTACTTCATAAAAAAAATTTATATTTATATAACCTCAAATAATAAAACAAAATATGACTACTATTTCAATAAATCGTAATAAATGAACACATAAACAATCTCGATCTGTCCTCAAAAATTTTCGAACCATGAGAAATATAGAGCACAAAGTGATGAATTATTTGATGGAGCATAAGACACAGTATAAAGTTTGAATTAAGTTGATACCCTTTTATGGGACATGTGGACCAACAGGTTAAGCACCGTCAAAAGTAGATGCCAACTACCGGACATGATAGAATTTCAAATACTAATCAATTATATTTACTCTAACCAAATCGAATACTTCCTTAGCTTCATTCATAATTTCGAAGGAATCCACCGCCGACACAGTTTTCAGTCAAATTATTCAGTTGTGCATTCAACTAGATTAATCGAATAATATAATACTCTACTTCTTTACGTCAAATCATATTTATCTTACCGTCTACTCACTAAGTTACATTAATTTGATATAAATAATCTGATGTGTATAAGTATTTACCCATGCTTAGCTTATTCCGTAATTAACTCTTGTTTTACAATTTACTTGTGTTTCTGCACTAATTGGCCAATGCAAACTTTTTTCTTGCCGTCTTAGTTAGTATGTTAGGCCTTAATGATTTTGACAATTATCTGTTAGATTTCCCACATCGACTAACGATGAGTATTCTGTCTCCTGATATGATTTGAAATATAATGGATTAAATCATTAGGTCAAGTACTCAAGTTAGATATAAGGTTTCTTATTCTTTTATCATAATTATTGTTCTTGGTTAATACAATTGTGTTCGTTGTATTGTCTCCTTGTTGACACTTCTGATTTTTATCATTGGTGGTTAGTTATAATCCAAATTTAATCAATACTGGCCTTGTAACCTATTTTTTTGCAATTTATTAGGCCGAAAGTTCTTCATTTCCTTTTAATATATATTTTACATTACATATATAACAAAAAATGAAATTGTGTTAAGCGTGGATTAGTATCCCAAGACTAAGTTACTTGAACTCGGGGCTGATACGGTTGTGAATCTAGAGGTTAAATTCTTCATGATCTAACTTTTAAGATTTGGTAATATCAATCCATGTATGAATACGAATACAGGGATTCACCTAAAAATGATTAAAATAACTAAAAATAGTATTATAAAATCTAAATTATGCGATATTACGTGGAGAATCTAAAAAGGAGATTAAAGGAAAAGGAGTGACATTTGAATTTCTATATAAAAGGTATTCCAATTTTCTTCAATTTCACCTTTGTTTTGCTTTGCAATGATTACCTTCCTTTTCTGTCCATTTTGGTCAAAATCGATGGACCAAATCGGATATGAATCCCACACCTACGTCTACGCTTATATTGTATCAATAAAAATGCATTATCAAAAGTGAAAAATATGAACAATTTAGCCAAAATCCTTGAAATAAACAGAGTAGTGTGGAAATGCAAAAACAACGTGGTACTCTTTAGCATCACATATATTAAATGGAATAGAGTGACCTAGATCTAATGGAAAGAAATAGATACCTAATATAGAGAGGCGGAATAGTTAGGCTTGAGTAGGAGAAAAAATCCTCTTTTAACTTACCAAACGTTTGGCCATAGATTTCTAACTATTTTTGATAAATATTATTTGGATGTAAAATTAGGTAAAGTGTCACCTTGTTTTTTGCCATAATATTTAAAAAATATATTTTATTTTTAAAAATATATATAATTTTATATCCATAAATTTTAGAAACTATCAAAACTAACCATAAGTTTGCATTACAAGTCAATTAGATCTTCATTACAACAAATAACAAGTAGTGTCCATGACATTGGAGCAATGTGATAGTTTGGATTGGTGAAACAAACATCATCCCATACATCGTGAAGTAGACAAAACACGACTTTGTTAGCCTGAGTCAATTGTTCATCATTTCCATCAATAACCATATCATCACTTTCAGATTCATTGAATATTTCATAATTATTTTGATATTCACGTAACAAATTATGTAATACAACACAAACAATTACTATAGAGGGTGTTTTTATAAAAGATAAAAGTTTGGTGTAAAATTTTAATTTTTAAAAGATCCCAAATTATGAGATTTGAGCAAAATAATAGAAAAAACTACTTCTTCCGTTTAAAAAAAAATGGCCATATTACCTTTTTGGTCTGTTTAAAAAAGAATGACCCTCTTGCTTTTTTGGCAATACTTTAACTTTAACTTTCCACGTGACATGTTTAAGACCACAAGATTAAAGGACATTTTGATATATTTGACATAATTTTAATTTAGAACCACAATATTAAAAAGTATTCTTTCTTTTCTTCAACTCTGTTCCAAGTCAAACTAGACAAAAAATTTTAAACGAAGAAAGTAATATTTTAAAAATTAAGAATATTTACCAAAAATATTTATCAAATAACAACAAATATTTATAAAATGCCATGTCATGTCAATTTGTAATATGTCCCATTACTTCAATAATTATAACAAGTACTTAGTTTAATAGAATAAAGAAGTTAGATACCGAACTGGAACAAGAAACTGAATTACATAATACAAACGCGTTTTAATGGTGTAAATTATTCGACAAAATATATACTCAAGTGAAATTTATAAATTCAACTTGACTTTGATAATCAAGACTAACAGAAATAGAAAGGAATATCCCATAAATACGTAATACAATTATGGAAAATTATAATTAATCCAAATTGACTTGCATAATATAATCGGATATATACTGAAACTGAATATAGAATTTGCAAACGTTAAGTGAAAGATAAGAATCCTTCGTTGTCAAAGATCGTCAGCATGTGATGCCCCATTATTGAGATGACACCAGGTGAGTTTCCTATGGTTAAAAAATATTTTATTTTATTTTCATATTTGATTGAGCAAAATTTTTAAAAAATATTTTTTAAAAAATAAATTATTTAAAAAAAATTCTCCAGAGAAAATAAAGAAAACAAATTTCACATCTGATATCACACGCTAATAATGGTGTTCACCCAACATCTCCACCCTCACTCCTCTATAGTTTAGTCCCAACTCCAATCTCTATCACTCCACATCTTATAACACCACCAATCCACCATGGAGAAAATAATAAATGTAAAATGAGGTAGGTTGGAAATTAGGAAGAAAATAATTTATGTGATATATCATTAATAAAACTTCGTTAGTTTACATTTATTAAAGAAAAAGACATTTTTGTTATTTTAAATAAATTTATTATCCTAAATAAAATATTTTCCAAAATATAATATTTGGTGCACTGATGGGAGATACTTTACCTTTATATTATGTGTATGAAAAAAATCTTGTTGCAAGTGACACATTCAAATGGACACTGTAATGCGCGATTCAAATTTAATCAGAGATCTAATATGAGTTTCAAATGAAACCCCCAAAAAAGTATTTTCCAAAATATACCCGCCCTACCCCCTAAGTCACTGCTCTTTTTCTTCTTTCTTTTTTTTTCGTTTCGAATTAGGCTCAACACTTATAATTTATTGAACCGACGTCGTGACATATAGTTGTCCTCTTTCAAGCATTTACTATTTCATGCTTCTGTAACGACTTTAAGACTCTATTTGAATTGATTTAAAAATTGGTTAAATTTACTTTTTAATCATTTTTACTTTTTGGGAGTGTGAAATAAAGTTAAAAATAATTTTAAATGATTAATTAAATATCAAAAGTAAAACCCACTCTATTTTATTTTATTTTCGGCTTAGAAATAATTTAAGTTCGATTTTTTTATTTTTAACTTAAAACTACTTTCTTCAGTCCATTCAAACGAACTCTAAATCGTTAATCATCCATTCAAACGGACTCTAAATCGTTAATCATCCGTGACGAATTGACTATCACCTCCATTTTTTTAAAAAATAAAATAATGTGAGTTATCATAATTTTCATTTTTCATTAATAACTTAATCATATTTTTAAGTAGGGAAAAAACTCAAATATGCCATCAAACTTTTAGAAAAGGCTCATTTATGCCATCAGTTAAAAGTTTGGCTCATTTATGTCATTACCGTTAAAGAAAATGCTCATTCATGCCATTATTTTTTAACGGTGGTTTTGCAAAACCATTTTTGACACGTGGCCAATTATAACTCAGCCACGTCATCAAATTTTTAATAATAATAAAAAAAATATTTTTATTCAGAATTTTGATTATTTTTTAAAAAAAATTGATGACGTGACCAATTATAATTCGGTCACGTCATCAATTTATTTAATAAAAAAATAATAAAAAAATTAATTCAATTTTCTTTCAGAGTAATATTTTTTAATTAAAAAAATTGATGACATGACCGAATTATAATTGATCACGTGTCAAAAATAGTTTTGCAAAACCATCGTTAAAAAATAATGGCATGAATGAGACTTTTCTTTAACGGTAATGACATAAATGAACCAAACTTTTAACTGATGGCATAAATGAATTTTTCTTGAAAAGTTCGATAACATATTTGAGCATTTTCCCTTTTAAGTATGTAATTAGATCATTCATATCAATTTTACCTCACTTTATATTTTAATTTTACAACGATAATATCATATTTTCTCACCGTATGCTTTATTAGCCAATGATCAGAATATACTCCCTTTTTCTAGTCAATTATTCATATTTAAAAATTTAGTGGCTCGCTTAATTCAAACCCTATACCAACATAATTTATTAAAGAAAAATAAAGTGTTTTAAAAACATATAACCGTTGATTACTGATTTTAATTAAAATATACTCAAGAAATCACAAAAAATTTAACACTTTTCCTTTGCTTTTAAAGACTTCTATTTTAAGAAGACCCTTGACTCTCTCACTAAACAAATGGGAATGTTAGCCTATTAGACAACGTTGGTCCCTTTTTCTACACCCTAATCGTGTCAATTGCTTATTCGCTAAACGGAAGGAATTTTTGTCAATAATAAACTTTTATATTTGTCTATTAAACACATGCGTAAGACACCCTAAAAAAAAAAGTAAAACAGCCTTGAGACAAATGGCATTTAAATGAGCCACCGATAATTTAGGCCTTTAATTTTTAGATTGTTAATAAAGAAAGAAATAACTTTTTTTAACTACTTGAATAGGTAATTAAATTGGAGTGGCCTGGAGGTTGTAATAGCAATTCAAGAATCTTCTATTTAACATCTAATTTACGATTTTCCTTCAACTAATTGAATACTTAGTAGTCTATTTAATTTGGCAGGATATGACATTATTAGAATAGATTGATTAGAAAAGATTCATATTTAAGTTTCTAATTAAGTATAATTTTGAGCCATATATACATCACATCAATCATTTAGACAATTAACTCATATCTTTTGCACAAATTGCTTATGATTTTGTTATGTCAAATCAGCCTAAAAAACTGTAAATTACTTTTAAAAAATGATAAAATGAGAAAACTCAAAAAAAATATCAAAGAAGGCTCTATATTAACGGTTACTTAAATTGTTTGTTAGATGGTCTCCTATTTATAATTAACCATCTACGAGCTAGTATGTAGATATTAATTACTATTATATAATTTTTTTATAAATTTTTATAGATAAACTCCTCTCTAGAATTCTCTCCAAGACCACGAGGTTTTAAAGTACTTTTCTAAAAATTTCATTGGAATCTAGAGATTTCACAAGAGCAGTCTCCTTTTAATATAAACATTCTACATGCATAAAAAAAATTCACTATGATTTCAGTAATAAATAAAGGAAAAATTGAGATTCTAATTATTATTTACTAAATATTGCTTTAAATAGATACATTTTAAAACAAAACTTATATACATTTGTTCCAATTTAATTTATAAACATTTCAAATGAAGAAATTGAATTAAAAATGATAGAGTATTATTTTTACCATAATTTGAAAGTCCACATTTATTATCCTGCCTCACCAAATAAAACTGTGGACTTCACGCGAAATCACGCGTAACAGACAATTATATCCCACTCTTGCGTGTTAAACCGCGTGATCCTGCCATATAAATAACTCAGCAACCAACCCACAACTGAAAAGAACAAAAATAAAAAAAATAAAAAAACTCTTCCCCTTCCCTTCCCTTCCGCAAATGGCCAAAACTCCCAGCGACTCCAAACAGCCGGCAGTTTCATCGGCGGAGATGGACGGAGTCGAGAAGGTATTCAGGAAGTTTGACGCCAATGGCGACGGAAAAATCTCTCTATCGGAGCTTGGAGCGATTCTGAATGCACTTGGCAGTAAGACGTCGCCGGATGAGGTAAAGAGGATAATGTTGGAAGTTGATACTGATGGTGATGGTTTCATTGACTTGAAAGAGTTTGCTGCTTTTTACTGTCCGGGAGGAGCGGACAGTGATAATAAGGAGCTTCGGGAGGCTTTCGACTTGTACGACAAGGACAAAAACGGCAAAATCACAGCGGCTGAATTGCATTCTGTTATGAAGAGCCTCGGAGAGAAGTGCTCGCTCAAGGATTGCCGTCGTATGATCAGCAAGGTGGATGTTGACGGCGATGGATGCGTTAACTTTGAGGAGTTTAAGAAGATGATGAGTAGGACGTGACTTTTCAGATTATAACTTATGGAATCAACGGTAGGTTTTATTTGGAACCGATTTCGGAACTCTGTAGATACTCTTCCTGTATCTGTTTCTATTGTTTGACAGATTTCTGCCATCGTTTTTGCTGTCAATCCACTCTAACTGTAGTTAGCTATGAAGCAATTCCGAATCAGCAAAAAACTTTACTATTACTCCTATATGATTTTGGGTTATCAGTATAATATCGAATTTGATTATGATAATTCAAAAAAGGTAAGAATAATATTTTGCAAAAATAAAAATTAGTCTTGTGACATCTACTTAAGTCACGCGCAATCCATCTCTGTTTTTATCTGGTTCCTCCATTTAAAAAATAACTATTTTTTTTTCTTTTTAATATCTTTAAAAAATAATAACTTTTTTTGGTAACATTCTTTTCATATGACACAAACAGTAATTTTATATATTTAATCTAACTTTAATTTATAATCATAATATTCAAAAAAAAAAATTATATTCTTAAACTCTATATCACATCAACCTACATCATTCTTTTAAAATAGAAAAAGAGTACTACCTTTTTTGCTTTTTTATACTTTGGAGTGCTGTTGAAGAAATCTGTGGCGTATGAATTTTGAAAGGTGCTGATAGTGCCAAGACCACACGGAATTGGAATCGTGTTAATTGGGCAACGCGCTTGTAGCTTTCTTATTGCTAGTGGTAAATATGTACTCCGCCTATGTCAGTTTTTATTTTTTCCTCCGAAACGCCGTTTTTCATTTATTAAAGGCGTTTGGCATTTAATACTACTTCCACCTGTTTTTCCACTTTTCTGTCATTTTCTTAATCCGTTTCCACGAAAAAATTAAGTACCTCTTTATTGTGCTTAGTTTACTACTAGTATTTTACCAAAAAATAGTGGTTAGTCTACTAGAGTGCTTTAATTATATTTTTATATTTAATTTATGTGAAAATGTTCTCTTTTTATTAAAATCCGATTTAATTAAGTTCCACCACATAAATTGAAGCATAAAAAGTAGCTTGTGGTTTTCTTTTTCTCTTAGCGTCCTTTTCCGTTTTAGGGCCACACTGCATTGAGTGGTGAAATCGTTAACAGTATGAATTCGAATAAGCAAGGGCAGATTGGTATAGGATGCTAGTTTTCGAGAACCCAATATTGAGAAATCCCTCAGATTTATACAAGAAGTGTGATGAGAGTTTAGAGATGGTTGGGATCCTTTCACCCTTAACCAACCAGGTTTGTGTTTAGAGCTTCCGTAGGCCTACCTGTACATGAATCTGGATTAGTCAGTGTTAGTGAGTTTCGAATTCCAGATACCTACAACAAAAGATGGAGCTGGAATAATGAAAAAAGAATGGAAACTGTTAGGTGCTTTGTTACTAATGTTGCCTTGTTGTATTTATTTATTTTGTGAGCTTGTTATTTTGAGCTTGTTGATATGTTCCGTTAGATATTTGTTTCTTCTCAAAAAGTTACTAACTTACCAAAGGTAAAACAAGAAAAATTAACCCTGTAAAGGGACTAGTGGTTCTATGGTGTTCGAGTTAGGTTAGAACATATCTTGATTAATTTTACGGGATATTTGCATGAGCGGACCCATCTTAGGTGGAGGGTGGTCTGATGCACACTCTTAGATGGAAAGTTATGTGGCGTGCATAGGTTAGATGTTAGGTATTATAATCGTATATGCAATTTTGCACCTTCTTTATTAAATTTCTGGCCCTGCCACGATTATATCTGCTACCTTCTACTAGCACAAGTAATGAATAATTGCGTCTTCTAAGACTTGCTATGTTCTTTCTTATTCTCAGCAAAAGGCTAGTGATGAAAACAACCATATAAATAAGGAAATAAGACATAATATGTTAGAATAGTTCTTTATGCATGATACCAATTACCATAGATAACAAGATTTTCCATTAGAAATTAGAACATAACCTTGCGCTCTTTGTTGAACTTCAAAATGTAATCACATACACTTGATTTTTCAGTTATTGCTAAAATATAACAACATTTACTATTTTCTTTATTTATTTTTAATATATTTCCGATCAATTGTGCTCGTTATTTTTTTACTCAAGCTTAATATGCAATAGAACATATTTCTTAGCATATCAGTATTGTACTGAAAAAAGAAAAACCATATCATAATGTTTTTTGAATTCTTAGGAATGCTGAATAGTAGAACGTACGAGATCATTTAGATTAATGAAAAAGAATGAACTTGGTAGCTGGTTAGGTGGGGAAAAGACATTTTCTTTGATCTAGTGTTTAATAACTAGGTAAAAAAAAGTAAAATCCTAAAACACTTACATGTAATCTAATTGAATACTATGGGGTGGGTCGGTGTAGGATAGTTAAGAGGTGGGGGTTGGCAGTGTTGTGTAGGTGGGAAGGAGATAATGAAGTTTGAATATCAATTTATATAACTTATTTTCCTACATACGATTGGAAAACACATTTTCCCCCTTAGTTATTATGGAATTCAATTTCGAGGAAAAATATTTTTCAAAATCTTTTGATCAACTAAACATGAAAAAATTGTTAACATTTCAAAAAAATTATATTCCTTTGTACTGAACACACCCATAGTTATTCTCCTTTAAACTTTCAAGTTACTTCAGCCTGTCAAGCATTGTTTCGTAAATTGACATTCTCGGTTGAAAGAAGATAAACTTTCAAGCAATATTTTAAGACATATGTAGGAATGAATTGGTCTGTGATATGAATCAGCCATATTTTTAATTAAAACGATTTAATTGTACGTAAAGTGATTAGCACAAACTTGAATTTCTTGTTCCAATCCCATATGAAACAATAGAGCATAACGTTTATGGAACTTCTGTAAGGAGGAAATTATATCGAGTTAACGACAAGCTGAAGAAGTTCATGGAAAAGAATACATCCCCGGGAGGCTGAAGGATTGTTACCATGTGCAAAAGCAAGGAGTCTCACCTGCTCAAAACTTGCTAGTCCTACACTGGTGTTATTATTAGGAACATTTGCTAGCAGTTAAACACCAACAAAAAAGGTACTGTAAACAATGCTGCCAAAGACCACAGCTCGCAGCCATTAAGTTAACACTATTTTACTAAGACAACAGTATGCATTAAAACAAGACGCTGGAAAAACAAACACACAAAATTTCAACCATACACTGGATAATACTTCAAACTTTTATTAGATCTTGCAAGAGCAAGCCACAGATTCTTCACTGCAACACCAAACAATCTGGAGGAACATGTGAGGCCACTTGCGGACCAGGAGAATCTGGAATTTCCTTCTCTGGATCGATGTTTTCATCCTCCTCTGCTTGTAAATCAGCTGCTTCAGAGATATAGCCCTTTACTTCTTCAAATCTCTCCTCCGATAAGGAAACCTCAGAAAGAAGTTTCCATGCATATTCCTCTGATGCATCATTGTAATCCTTTGTTCGCTTAAGCACTATATGTCCACTAATTTCCCACACAGCAGGGTTCACCTGAGTGTCCAGGAGCTCCTGGTCTACAACTCCTAGTGCTTGCTTCTCTGCATAACACTAAACAATCATCCCAGAAAAAGGATGATGTAAGCTTCTTCACCATCATAAAGAATTGTATGCACAAGTCACAAAATATTCTATATTCAAGATGAAAATCATGTGTTGGTGAGCACCCCATGCTATTCTACTATAACAGAAACTCAGTTGAAACAAGTGTAAAGCTGAATGTTTCGAGCTTCACCCACTACAAAATTGACTACTGATGCTAAAAGATCAAAAAGGTGAACTAATTACTTTACTTAGCTGAGGGTTTCTAACGGAATCAACCAACCTCTCTACCTTCTCAAGTTGAATGTTTCGAGCTTCTTCCACTACAAAATTGACAACTAATGCTAAAAGATCAAAAGGTGAACTAATTACTTTACATAGCTGAGGGTTTCTAACGGAATCAACCAACCTCTCTACCTTCTCAAAGTAGGGGTGAATATTGTGTACACACCACCCTCCCTAGACCCCACTTGCGGAACTAAACTGGTATGTTGTTCCCAGACTTCATCTGTTTCCCCTCCCTCATAAATCTCTTTCAACTGTAGCTGGCTGCATTGGCAACAGCAATAGCTGCTGCTCAGATGTGTTATCTATTTATTCTCTACTTTTTACTGCAATGTTTCCCCTTTTAATATGATGTTATTTTTCCTGTTCCTCCTTTTCCCAATTTAAAAGCATTTATTTTGTTTCCTAACAAATCATTTATTCTATTAATTTACTAGAAAAATGAGTCCTAAAAAGGCATTTCCATTGCACCTTACCCAGCCTGCCTTGCAGTTTTAGCTTTCAACTATTGACTTAACCCCTTTCCTTATGTACCAGTGTTTCCCATTACCACTGTGCTCCACCACAGAGCTGGCAATTTCAGCCAGCACATTTTAATCAGTTGTATCACTTATATTTCAGTTTGGTAAATATGGACTTCAGTCTATTTTTAACACATTACGAACTCACTTTTGTAATACCGAAAAAAAGTTCCAACCTCGAAAGCTTTTACGACCAGGAACGCTTCAATCATAGATCTACCTTTTCTACATTTATTTTATGTTTTTTCTTTTTGTTAGACTTCTTTTCTTAATTCGGTTTTTCCCTTGAAATCCTCAGATTTTTTTTTTGTTACAGACTTGTCCAACTGTTTGTGATTTTGTTTGTTGTTCTTTTTTAGGCTAATTGCCTATTGAGATATTGTTTATCTTCCCCTAATTAGTCCACAAGTGAAAAGAATCACTTCCTCAGTTTGTTTTGAAAATTTTTGTATCCTATTAAATAATTACTCTTTCTTCTTGAAAATTCTTTTGACGTGTTGATGCAAATCGAGCTTTATCATAACCTTGCACATAAAACCAAGCTAAGGAGTTCGTAGACGTTTTGTCGAGTCACTAATTTGGAGGCTTGAATGAAGAAGAGTTGAAGCGCAAGAACAAGTTAAAATGGAAGTACACAACTCCACATGGAGTAGGGAGAAAGGGGCTACGTTGTGGATGCCAGGAAGTCAATTAACTATTTGATTATAATTTTTAAGTAGATTTATTTATAATTTAAGTATCTTTATTTATTATTCTAAAATAGGGTTTTGTTTTCATAAAGAGTAGGTTAAACTATAGTTATTAGTTTGAAATAGGATTTAGGTTTTCTACTTTCATAAAGATTAAACTTCCCGACTCTTATTTAAAGGGGATTCTGAGAAATAAATCAACAAGTCATAAGCAAAATGCAAGAAATCAGAGTTTTTCTCTACCATTGAACTCAAAGGCTTTAGTCTTTCTTGGAAAAGCTGAAGAGATCGGAGTTCTCTTTTGTTGAACTATAATATATCATCCTTCCTTTAACTAGTTGAATTGATAAATCACCCAATGAATAATCCTTTCCCTATATGCATTCAATTGTTCAAAAGGAACAAACAAAAAGTATAGCAGCAACCCATAGACCTAAACCTATTTACTTTTTGTTTGTTCCCTTTGAACAATTGAATACATATACGAAAGAATTGATTCACATGGCGATATTTAAACTTAGCTAGTTAAAGAGAGGCTGATACATTAGAGTACAATAAAAAAGATCACTCCGATCTCTTCAACAAAAGGAGACTCAAACCTTAGAGTTGTAAGAGAGAACTCTGATAGATGACTTATTGATTTATTCCTCATAAACTTTATTTAAATAAGAGTCTTGTTACAACACATTTTAATTCTTATGAAAGTAGGAAATCCAAATCCTATTTCAAACTAATAACTATAGATTAACCTAATCCTTATGAAGCTATGAATTATAAACCCTATTCTAGAATAATAAATAAAGCCAGTTAAATTATAAATAAATAATAAATAAATCTACAAAAGAAAAATTAGTCAAATACTAAATTAATTGACTTTCTCGCATCCACAACAACCTATGTTATTCAAAGAAGCTATTATCTTTCATTACGGGTATTTTTGTAATATCTTAGACAACAAAAAGTTGAGAAAAACCCATTTAGACTAGGATCATTTTGGATATTGGTTTTGATGAGTGAAACTCTAATCAGAGTAGTCTATGACCTTTGTTGCTAAATAATGTTGATGAGGTTGCTTGCTTAAGGAATCTTTCCTCTTGGCGGTCATCTTAAAGATAGATTTCGTGTTTGAAGAATCGTCCCTTCGATGTATCTTCATAGATTTGGTGCTTGTTTTGTTTATTAATGGAAGGTTTTAGCTTTCTATAGCTTTAACTTTTAATTAATTCCTCACTTCTATCTTTCTTCTATCTTCATTTCTTTTTCTTAGATTTAGGGTTTCTTACACCTTGATATTGCATCACATGTGGACCTCCTGTATGACTTGTTTTCCTTTTCTCCTTTTGCCTTTGGAGTAATTTGTTGTCTTCTCCCATTGTTTTGACAAATTATTCAATCTACAATTTTTTGGTAGAAAAGATAATTGCATTAAATACTAATAAAATTATTAGTAATTCACTACTCAATATCTCTGGGGTATATATAACTTCATTTACAACCATTTGGACAAAAAATGTAGTCATAAAAGGTTTAAAGTTTTCTAGCTTTAGGAGATTAAAGTGGGTTAAGAATATTTACCCAATTCATCTTTCAATCTGCTCATGTCCAATCCAATCTGCCTGTTTTCCACCACTATCCCCATCCAACTAAAAATGCACAACCAATTGAGGAACCAACGGGAAATAAAGTTAAATCAATCCTACAACAAACCTGTCAAGTATCACTAACAATCTCCTGATTATAACCCCTTCCAACATTCATTATAATTTCATCTCCAACTTTTTCCCAACAATATCCTATTTCCAATCCCTGGCCCATAGAAATCCATCAAGTAAAATTCACTTCTTACAAATGTGCACAGCTTTGCAATCAGCAAGTACTAGCTGATTATATAGAGATTCTCCAGTTGTGTCTTAAAAGATATTTATGCATTTCTCAAAGAATCTAACAAGTATTCGTTAAAGCTTCTAAACAGCAGGATATGACAAATTCCACGACTGTACTGTTGAACCTAAGAGAAACTTTTACTAGTGTTGTAGCAACAGTACACGAAGTTAGACAAGCTATTTACCTGGGGAAGCAGAAAAATCTTCTTTCCACACTGAGCAATGAGAATGTTGAAAGGGATGTTTTTATTCTGAAGGGAAATGCAGGAATTCACAACAGCATCAGACAAATCACGGGCAGTACTTCCATTTCCTCCCTCAAAAGCAAAACCTCGTACGGGGTAATTTAATAACTTAGAAACAACCACTCCAGCACCACCCAGCCCCTTCCTTGCCAGTATTTTCTGTATTGGTGCTTTCTCAACTGGAAATGGCACTGACAAGTAATATGCCTGTCATGAATGTCAACAAGAGAACATCATATAGATAGTTAAGTCATGCTAATCAAATAATTAGAAATTATTCGCTTGATCCATTACCTGGAAGTGGAGGTGGTTAATGGTAGCAAAAGCGCCCAAACTGTTATAACCTACCCTAAAAGAAGGATCTGCCACTTCTCTTGCAAAATGGAGAGCAATTGCAAAACTATCACGATCAATTCTCTGAGGTAAGCAATCAAGAACTCGAGGTATCAAAAGCACGTGCCCATACTCAATTGGGCTCACCTGAAAAAAAAGATCCATAAGCCATGATGCATCTGATAATAACTATAAGAAGAGCACCAGAGCACAATTTCCTTACATTGATAGCAACAATACTAGGTGAAATACCACTGTTTACTCGCATGCCCGAAAAGTACTGGGGCTTGTTGTCGGTACTTGGTTCAAACCTGAAAAGCACTTCTTCCTGGCCCACTTTGGTAAAGTTGAATTTGTTCTCGTCAAAAGGCTGAAGAACCTTATCAATGCAAAACTCTGTTGGGCGCTTCTTTAGGTGGCGCCCCTCATTCAGCTGCGCAATAAAACCACATCTCCCAGGAATGACCTTCGTCTCACAGGTTGTCACATCATATCGAAATAGTCCCTGGCTCATCCGCTCCTCCCATAGGCCCAACAACAAATTGTTCAAGAATGACATCTGACACTCCTCCTCAGGCAAGGTTTGAACATCATTTTCATTTGGCTCATTGTCATCATTCTTGAATGCATATAGAGGAAGCACTGAAACTGAAATCAAGCAAGAAAATAATGAACATAAACAAAAATGGAAGCAACTACAACCCAAACCTCATTTTTAACACGTCTTACTTACCAAGATGTATCCACTACAAAACAAAAGCCAGATTGATCTACTAGATAATAAACAAAATCATTGAAGGCACGTGACACACTTTAGGCTTCTTCGGAAAATACATACAGTTTGCTTTTTTCTGCACTAAGATGCATGCAAAGTGGATACGTTGCCGCATACTTTCAACAAATCTAAGATACTCCACTAGATTATATCAACTCTAAGCAACACTAACACTACAAATAGTAAACTACAAGTTTACCATTTTCAGAGATTGTAAATTCATCTATAGTTATATAGATATTCATGCTATCATAGGTGTATCTAGCATTGCACATACCGGTTCAATTGAACCCATAACTTTCGATGTGGAACATAATTTATTGTCAGAAATAACTAAATTAGCAGATATGAACCCATAAACATTAAAATACAACGGATTAACCCTAAAAATCTTAAAACGGAACCCATAATCCGCCTCTTAAAGAATTTAACACACATTAGAACTGGCAAAAGCTGAATCTACATAATAATTACAACTGTAATTCTTTCCTTGTATTGTTTGCGCAACTCTAAAATAACCTGTGAACAATTGTTACTCCTAATAATCAATCACTAGACATATAGAAACAGGCATCCACATAGAGAAAAAAAACATTCAGAAAATTCACAGCAAATCATACATTCCGAAAGATAAAGATTTAAAGAATCGAACACAAACCAGGCATGCAGCATTTTCCAAGGCACTTGCGGCCACAACCCATGACGTTACCTTCGATAACATCCTCTTGATAGTTGGAAACCAGTGTAGGCACCCTCTTTACAGTCAACATCGGTCCTGTTCTTGGATGGATAATCAAAAATACAATTTTTACACGAAAAATTAGGAGAAGGAGAAAGAGAAGGGAAGAATTGGACCGCCGCCGGCGAGGAAGAGGAGATCGGAGGGGCAACCGCCTTCAGCGGGTGAGGCACCCCTACCTCCGTGAGGGGAAGGGGTCCGGTGCTTATCGTCCACCAGAAGAGTTGGATTAAGGGTCAACACTTCGCGGTGATGATGAATTGTGAGAATACAAACGAAAGATCCAAGAAGAGCCGTGATTGAATTTGTAGGATCAACGAACAACTACTAAGGAACGATCCTTCATCGATAATTTTGAGGAAGATGTTCTTTTCTAGAAGAATTTACTGGGTGGTTGTTGGGTGGCGTTTGGTGCTCCGGTGGTCTCTCTCTTGCACACGTATTTTGGTCAATGAGTTCGTCTCATTGGTAGACTCCCCAACTTTATATAAGCACCCCCTTACACCTTGTTTGGATCACTTTTTTTATTTTGTTGTTGTTGGGTAAAGGAATATTATAATTTATATTATTATATACTCTAGTTATTATGGACCCGTTTGGAAATCAATTTTCCAAATAAAGTTTGAGGAAAATTTGGCGTGATTGTCTATATAATTTGTTATTATTTGGCAAATAATTTAAATTCTCAAATATTAGAAAATTAATATTTAGGTCAAAATTCATTATTTGAAAATTTTTAAAAATTTACAGCAAACTTTTATTTTTTATAAAAATATATTTTATAGTACTTGTTTGTGTTATATTATACAATTTTTTACGTGAACATCAAAGAAGTGCTGAAATACTCAGTAAATATGAAAGTGATGATTTGGTTGCTGATGACAATGAAAACAATCGATTTAGGGTAATAAAGTCATGTGTTTCGTCTACTTCACGGTGTATAGAATGATACTTGTTGCACTCACTTCAAATTACGTCGACGTTTCTATCTTGCTATCTAATACAAATCTATGGTAAATTTTGATAATTTTTAAAACTTATGGATATAAATCATATTTATTAAAAAGTGAAATTTATTTTTCAAATCCAAACATATATGGTCAATTTTCACCCAAATAATATGTGGCAAAAATATTTGAAAATCTATAGTCAAACGCTAGCTATATATAGCAAAATAAACTATAAAAAGGGAGCAAGTATCAATACATTTTCTACCTTAGAAATTGCTTATATATAGCTCACTTTTTACTGCCATCCGAAAACGAATCAGAATTTTAAAATTATATTAATAACAAAATATAAGTGCACAAATTTATCACCAACAATTCTATCTATTTTATAGCATGTCTTTTTTCTTGATGTTTGCATGTCAACAAGTTGAACTCTTAGATGCTTTGTGAGCTTGTTTTGGGTTTTCCTATACAAAATTATAATTTGAGTGATCTTTGAATTAATAGCGTTAGATTATTATTTTTCATTTATTGATTGATATTAATGTATCTAGACTTGCAGCAAGTGCTATCGATGCTTATATAATTGGGTAAGTGAATGAATCATGAATAATTAATTTATCTGTGGATACACCATGTGTTTTACACCCTCTTTTACTGTATCACGCACACATATCAAACTGAATAATATTTTGGTGTGTTAATTGTTTAATTTGTAAAAATATGGCCGGTATCGATAACAAACTCTAATAAATATATAATTATTAAAATATAAGTAAAACTACAAATAGAAAGTTGATACTTGATATGTATTTAAATTTTAATCTCATAGATCTAAGAAAAAATATATATATATATTATTAATTTTATTTTACTATATTTATCCTACTTTATAAAACGCTTTGAAATTAAATTAATTTCTACCTACATTATCTTACATGTATCTTTCAAACTTGGTAAATAGAAAATGATCAGAGATTACATAAAAATACTAGAGAAAAATTCTTAATATTATGTTAGCTTGCTTATTTGTTGTTTCACTTCAAATTACACCAAATTACTTAGTTAGACCAAAATGAATTTAAATAAATATCAAATATATGAATAATAATATCATATTTTTATAAATAAAAGATGTATGTATGCAAATTACATTTTGGGCCATGGGCCTTGCTAGCCCACTCAATTTAGGAAGTATTTTCTCCTTCTATGCAAAGTGGAGATAGTGAACCCACCCTCTATGGCTTAAATATGAAATTACCAAAACAAATATAAATTAGGAATTTCTAATGTACTTTTTTCCAACAAAATTAGTATTTGTGGTGCCTATATTTCATTGGCTCAATATATTTCAAAATTTAGATTATAGGTTAAATATTTTTTAAATCTAATTCATTTTTCAGGGGCGAATCTAAGCAGGCGTACACCCAATTCCAACCCTGGCTATGTATAAGTTTTTATTTGAATCCTCAAAACTATCTTAGACAATAGTATCACAATGTGAATCAAAACTGAGTAGTTCATTTGGTAACAGAAATTTTAACAAAAAACAGACCACAATCGTCACAAATTAGAAGGTAGAAGAGCTAATACAACATGAATAAAGGATAGTGACTGTACATGATTGATGTATAGAATAACATTGTAGTAGCTACACACCCTTGGAACCAGGAATGTCAATCCACTGCAATTGTAGCTCTATTTCACCACGCTCAACATTTCGCAATCTAATAAACACATTTTGAACAACCTGATCATTTTCCCAAACAATGGAGCTCTCTTCAGAGAAACAATTTTGCCTGCTTGGCTTTATTTTTGTGATTATGGTTCCACTAGGGATGTTCTTGTACCGCTTTCTCACAGCATCTATAAATGGCTGTATGTCAACTTCTGCATCGCCCATCTTATCGTCAAGAGAAAATATATCCTTGTCATAAACATGCTGCAATAAACTTACAATCAGTTACAAATCCATGTGATGTTATGAAATAAGCTTATGAGTCGAGATTCTAGGTGCATATTCAATTAGTTTCCAAAGACAAATACATGATTTGGACCAAAGCTACTCGGTTCCACAAACCGTATCACTAGAAGCACCATTTATCCGTCTCCGGAGAATAAGGTTATGTGCTGTTTGATTCGTTGATGAAATAAAATGAAAGGAAATTACCAGTTTGATTGGGAGAATTGGCTCAGTAATAGATAGTGTTAATTCTTCATTCCATTCTGGATTGAGATTCTTCTTCACCACTCGAGTCTTCAATTTCTGCTCCAAATATTAATAATACTAATAATTAACATAACAAGAAAGTATACTTGTATCATAAAGGAAATAGGCACACAGAAGCCAATCAACAGGGCAAAATGCAATTGGTCCAAATATTTGAAATCACATATTCCTTCCTTCCGTTTCAATTCGTTTATCTTTACTATTTGGTTAATCAAAAGATTATTTGACCATGATATTGTCACATGCTTTTTAAATATTTTTTATCGTTAACTATTGCGACTTATAACACTTTGACTCGGTTATTAAATATATAAAAAAAAAAAAAATTAAAGATTCTATAATGTATATACAAATTTAGTCCTGGTACTCCAAATCAAGCTAAACAAATTGAAACTGGTAGTATCTTTATTGAGATTCATGGCAGACGACCACTAAGCCTAAATTAGTTTTAAATCTATTACTGCAATTCATTACTCAAAAGTCCTCGTCTTTTTTCTTCCTTTTTAATTAATTGACACGAGCAAGCACAAGCAACAAAGAGATGACCATGGAAACCAAGTTTCAAATTCATCAAAAACACACACACAAAAAAAAAAAAAAAAAAAAAGTCAAGTGATTTATTCCATCTGCTCAAGTTTTGGTGCAAGTTGACCAAATAATCACCCTTATAAAAAAAGGAAAAAAAACAGAGATTTAAGACAGAAACAGGGTATGGTTTCCATATGTATTCTATTGAACGAATGGTCTATCGAAAACAACTGTCTATCTTCCTAGATAGGGGTAAGGTCTGCAGCGGCGAATCCAATTTTCACTCCGAAAAATAAAAATATAGAGAATTCTAAACCTATACCAAACTCTAATCTTGTGTTCAGTGGATTCCGGTGAACATCCTTGGCCCTTACTAGATCCACTCCTACCTAATCCCACTCGTAAGATTACATTGAATATGTTGTTGTATAGAAATTTGTGAGGAAACTATCAAATTTATAAAAACTCAGAATTTTTTTACAAGAAGGCTGCAGATTGACGACCATCGTTTTTATCTACACTCCGCAAAATTTATAAAACCCATTATTCTGAGTCACAGAAGAATCAATCTTTACTAGAATTTCAATTCTCTGAAAATCAAGAACAGAAAAAGGAAACAAGAAAAAACAAGAAAAGTAATAGCTGTTCGTTCAGCAGAAAAGAGAAAAAAAAGAAAGAAAAAGAAATTGGCGTTACCTGTTTGCCCATCCTAACAACAACGTAAGGATCGCTGGTAGTAACATCTCTAATAGCCAAATTAATACCTCTGTGGATACGAACTCTCATAAGACCCAACAAATTCTCCATTCAAAACTTTGAAATGAAGCTCACAAAAGGGTGGGGGTGGGGGTAATTATAAAGAATGAAGGCAAAGAAAGAGAGGTTATGAAATGATATTACTATTACTCCACTTTTAATTTTAATTGTTATCCTCTGTTTTGTTTTATGTGGAATTTTTCATTGTTCGAGAATTAAATAATTTAATTTTGATTGAATATTTGCGTATGAAATTTTAAATTTTTTTTAAAATGATATTTTTATATTTATAAATTACGTAAAGAATAGTATAAATCACGACAATTGATAATTCAAAATGTTAAAAGGATCTATAAAAAATTAACTATAAAAAATGAGTTTGAGGGAGTAGTATTTATTTATTTTGTCAAACGATAATAACTTTAATTGACATTTTAAGACATACTTTTTTATCATTTTAATATGTACTTAAAATGTTTGAATTTATAGTATTTTTAATATAATATTTGAATATTTAAATTTTTATTTAAAATATTAAATTAATATTATTTAATTAAATTTTAAATATTAATCAAACTAATTTCTAAAAATATAATATAATAATTAAAAATGGACAGATAGAATATTTAATTGGTTAACGTCTTATTTTAAACAAAAGTGAAGGCTGACAATATAACTAAGAATAATGCAGGTAAAAGTCACTTTCTCTATTTATTTCTCTTCTGTCCCCAGAAAAAATAATACTAATAATAATATATATACACACACTATTTTGATACGTTTGAAATTAATTTTTTAAATTTTATATCAATTTAAATTCAAGACAAATAATATTCATATCAAAGACAAATGTTAAAATCAAATAAATAAATTTAAATTTAATGGAGTACTAATATTTAGATCTGATTTGATGAGTTAAACAGGAGAACTAGTTTGACTGGCTTACATAAATTAGGTAGTGTTAATTTTTAATTATATTGCTTAATTGAGTTTTGACGGAGAAATCAACGATTAATGTTGCTTTTTAGCGGAATAATCGAGAATAATTGGATTTGTTAGAACCAATTAATAATTATGAGACAATTTTGGTTTATAAAAGTTTGGTAACACTACGTGCCAACTTGTCTTGTTTTATAAAGCAAATTATCGATCTGCTTTTTGGATTTGGATACATGGAAATATACGTGACCCTACATCATGGTTAGACTTCAAAATTTGAAAATATTTGGGTAGACTAATAACGATTTATGTTAATAATAATGACTGCATTTTATTATAAAACAAACAAGAAATGATGATTTAATTTGGAAAAAAAAATAAGAAGCAATATTGAATAAAAGACATTAGCTCGTTCCTCGTCATTCAAAGACTCGTATTGAGTCGGATACGTCAGATGGATGAGTAAGAATATCTCGTAAATTAAAAAATTTTTATGAAAATTTAAATATATTTTATTATTATAATTATTATTTTGCGAAATTGGTGGAGTAATATTTAGGTATTTATAGTAAAATTTAAGGTTTTGATCATGAGAAGTAACTAATTATTTCAACAACATGCATATATTAATTATTGGAATTTGAGTTGTGGGAATATAAACTAAACACCCACCCTTAGATAATTTATAGTCAAGTCATTGTTAAAGTCATTCAACAGACACTAGAGGGAGAGTTGGAAGAAGTAAATTAAATTAAAATGGATGATTATATTTTTTTTTCACAAAGCAAAGTCAATTGAGGAGTACCTAAAATTAATTGATTGAAAATTTAAAATGACTTCTAGAGTTGGTGTGACTAAGCGATAAAGGAATATGAATTTATAAATATTCAGTTAAATTGATGATAAGTCGTTTATGTGTTTGTTAAAATATACTGATAGTATATTAAAAATGAGCATTAACGGCAATTAAGAATTAATTGTTATTAAATATGTATTTTTAGTGGTAATTAGTACTTTTTGTATATGTCCCTAAAACTTTTACGATATTGGTTCTAATGACACTTAACTAATGTCGATAAATACTTTAGCACTCTTCATTAATATCAATATTTAATGCCGCTAAAAATTGTTTTTGTTATAGTGTGATAAGGATGACTTTTTCGATTAAAATGATAAAAATGTTGTTTGAAGTTTTATATTATTAAAATAGGACAAATAATGAAAATAGAATAAAGATAATTAAAGACTGTATTTTATGAGGAATATTTTGAAAACTAGAAATAAAATAGTAAAGGATTTGGTTAAATCAAAACATGTTTATGAGCGTTAAAATTGGGAATTAGAATCAGTTAACATTAACTTAAAAATTGGTTAAATCCATTTTTTAAGTCACTTTTAATTTTTAAAAGTGTTTAACAAATTTAAAATAAGTTTAAAATGAATTAAAATAAGTTAAAAGTCAAAAGTATGATTTTTTTTATTTTTTTTATTTTTTTAACGGAAAAGGGTCTAAAATAACCTTGAATTATCATAAATGGTACAAAATTACCCTTCATTCATCTATTGGCTCCAAAATACCCTTCTCATCCATCTTTGAGTTCAAAATTAACTACTTGTTTAACGATTTTAAATTTAAAATATTAAAATATTTTTTTTACTACACGGTGCTCAACTATTTGTTATAATTTAACTTATTAATATAATTTATTAACCAATTTACTATTCACCCATTACTAATTAAACCACACCCAATTGATAAACCCGCCTCATTACTAATGCACAACAGGAAAACTAATACCAATGAATGTTTGTAAAAATTTGAGGCAAAAATGTCTATAAAAGTACATTATCATACATTCAAGTCATCAATCAAAACATATTATAATTCAAGTGTCTAAATAAAAATTACTGATAAACTTAAAAGTCTCACTATGTTCATCTTAATTATTCATTCGCCTCAATTATGTGATATTATCTAATAGATAACTTTTTTAAAAAAAGAATATACTAAAGTTTTAATATTTAAAATAAATAATAAATATTTATAAAATTATATTAAAAAAAGTGTATGAATTAATTTGAGAGGTGATACTTCTTTACCTTTAATCATAAATTTCGAATTCAAGTTTGAAACAGAATCCTATTGGAAGTGTCCTCCTAAATAAGCGGCTCAACCTAAATTTAATTGGGGTTTCAATTCGGACTCAAATAATTTTGAATGTCATTTTCAGGAATCGATAATTTCGTCGTGCTTTAATAGTGTTTAGGGTGATTTTGATATTAGAAATGATATATTAATTGGGTGGAGCTTAATTAGTAATGGGTGGGTAGTGGATTGGTTTATAAATGATATTAATAAATTAAATTATATCCAATAGTTGAGCGCCAAGTATTTAAAAAAATATTTAAATAGTTTAAATTTGAAATCGTTAAATAAATAGTCAATTTGAACTTAAAGGTGGATGACAAGGGTATTTGGAGCCAATAGGTGGGTAAAAAGGGTATTTTAGAGCTAATAGGTGGATGAAGGATAGTTTTGTACCATTTTCAATATTTCGAGGATATTTTAGTTTTTTTTTCAATTTTTTAATTTATAGAAAAATTATTTTTTTAAAATTATTTTCTTTAAAAGTGATTAACTTGTGACATCTATACTAAACTACCAAAGGATGGAAGAAGACAATTTAATTATTTGTCAGACAAACCTAGAAAAATAAAAAGATGTCGAGAGGTAAATTGAGTGATTTTTAATGCCATAGTTATCTTCTTTTTTTTAACTTCATTAGAATTTCTTCCTGTCAAAGTTTGCCATTTGCAAATCATGTTACTTATCACTTACTCCTAATTATTCTTTTGACAAATTAAAAAAGACGATAATTTTTTTCATATTTTACTTTCAAAATTAAATATTTATTTTTCAAATTATTTTCAAATAAATAGAAATAATTTGATAAAATATTTATATTAATAATTATTTTCTTTAATGGTGTATCTAGTTAAACTTTTACAAGTAAAAACGGATCAAGGGAGTAATAAAATTTCATAATTTGGAGTGGAAAAAAATGCAATTTATGTCATTAATGGGACCAGAAAACAAAATAGAAGTCTTCAATGTTACTTACTGTGGAAATAATATGTCAAATATTATTGGGTGCTAATAAAATATTTTAATAAATAAAAAACCAACATGCAGGATATTTAATTATTATTTATGAAAAGATCGAATTTTAGTTTGGTCTTCTATATTTACCTTTAATTTCCTTGTTTGTTTATTTTCTTAATATAAAATGTCCAAATCCTTTAAAAGTCAAAATTCAATACTAGTATATTATATTACCTAAAGCACACCAAGATAATTAATTAATTCAGGTAAATGTGAACTCAAAAATAGAATATAGGGTATGAATTATGAAAATGAGATTATAACACATGAATGTATTTTACTAAAGAGGACGAATATATTAGAATTAACGACTTTTACTTCATTTCCCGGTTAAGCATTTCTTATTTTAGAAAAATAAGTATGACCAAGTTTTTTTCCTTATTATTATTAGGTACACAAATATGAAAATGTAGTTTTGAACAATTATTTTTTCGACCATACGAAAGTTTAAAGGGATTAGGGACCATATGGTAGCAACTAGACATGAGAAATAAATGTTTTGGGCTCCATTGTCATTTAGTCTCTTCGGCTTATATTAGTTGCTTACGTTATCAAATATATATGGTTATTTCAAATTATTTGTCAAATTATAAAATTAAGATAAAATTAATTATATATATTCTTTCGATTTTATTCTTATAATTTTTTTTAAAAAAAAAAGTGTAAACAGAATTGTAAAGTTTTTCAAAAAATTCTTAAGTCGTGAATTGATAAAACTATGCTTATTTATGATTTCTTCAGGGGCATATAAAAAATATTCAACCAATATAAAACAAAGAGAAAAATCTCAAAAATAAAATCGTTTTCGCATAGGACATACTTCCCCACAAAAGATTGGCATAATAAACGCAAAATCTATGCGTTCAAATGTCATGAGTATAGACTCTAGCAACTTTTGCTGACTAATATTAAGTTAATTTAATAGCAACGAAACACTACATTAGTAGTAAACGTAGTTGTCTAAATAATAATTTATGTACTTAATCAACACGCAACATACGTATGTTAACTTGGACGCAATAGCTTTTAATAAATTCTATATGTAACTTCATATACTATGGATTATTTTCGGAGTTCGTTCTTTTTTTTTTTTTTTTTTACAAACATTTTAAGAGCAACTTTCACATATATCAAACACAAAATTCATATTTGTATGCTATAACAAAGTTTGCATAATTGCGCTCCATAGCAAACATAAATATGTATATTTCGCTATACATAAAAAAAAATGTATAATTCACTATACATATACAAAATAAAACAATTGTATACAAATCAATTGTATAATTTGTGTATGTATAAAACGAGAAAGAGAGCAAGACAAAACAAAATTGGACAGTGGAATAGCTTTATTGTGTAATTATAAGTGTATAGCACGAAGATATATGTATTTGCATGTGTATAAACAATTTTCTCTCGCTTTATACAAATAGAAACACAATTTATACATTTCGTTTCTGTTTGTATAAGCGATAGAAGTGAGGGTGGCGAGCGAGATTTGGGAGAGGGGAACGAAACTATGTATATATATATATACAATTTTTTCTCGCTTTATACAAGAACAAACACATTAAACATTTGTATTTGTATAAAAGCGAGAGGGAGCGAACGAAAGAGGGAGAGTGGCGAGCTAGAGTTTGAGGGAGAGTGGCGACTGGAAAATAGTTTGCTACAGGACACAATTAAATCAAAATGTGGTTAGAATTTAATTTAATTTATTAATTTACCATTATATACAATTTTTCCTAATTTTAAACAAATTATGCAGTGTTTGAAAACATAACCTGAATCGTTTACAATTCAAATATCTGCTTTGGGCTGAACTTGGAAAATGCATACAAGTTATGGGCCGCCTGAATTGGCCCAATTAGAGTGATCTAATTTTCCGATAGAAAAGGTGTCCACTGGCATTTCTGGGCCTCATTCTAATCATTCCTTTTTTAAAAGGGAGAAGTTTTTAAAATTGGGATAATTATATATAATAGCAAACTAATAACCTAAAATAAATAGAGTAGCTAGGGTTTGATTTAATTGTGTTCCATAGCAAACGTTTGCCAAAATTTGCCAGTCGCCTCGCTCCCAAAAATCTCGCTCGCCACTCTCCCATTCTCGCTCGCTTCCTCACTTTTTTATACAAACACAAGTGTATAAAAATTGTTTGTATTTGTATAAAGCAGAGGAAATTGTATAAATACATATATTTTTGTTCCCCTCTCTCCCCTCTTCCAGATCTAGCTCGCCACTCTCCCAAATCTCGCTCACCAACCTCGCCTTTTTCACTTATACAAACAGAAGCGAAATGTATAAATTGCGTTTCTGTTTGTATAAAGCGTGAGAAAAATTGTATATACACATGCAAGTACATATATTTTCGTCCTATACACTTATAATTATACAATAAAAATACTCCCCTGCCCAGTTTCATTTGCCATTCTCTCTTTCTCATTTTATACAAATTCAAATTGTATCTAATTTTTCTCTTTCTCGTTTTATACAATTCAATTCAATTGTATATTCCCTGCCCAAGTCTCTTTTGTCTTTCTCTCTTTCTCCTTTTATACAAATTCAAATTGTATATAATCGTTCTATACACTTATAATCATACAATTCGTTTTATACACTTCGTTTTTATACTCTGCCCAAGTGTCTTTCTCTTTCTCGTTTTATACAATTCATTTTATACAATTCGCTTCAATTGTATATGTATAGCGAATTATACAGTTTCTATGTTTGCTATGGAGCGCAATTATGCAAACTTTGCTATAGTATACAAATATAAAATTTTTATTTGCTATATGTGAGAAACTACATGAATTTACAATTATTTAGTAGATATGAATGCAAAGGAGTATATGGTTGTAATATTTTATTTTTATAGGGTATTTGTTTAGTTTCCCCTTTAAAATTTTATGGATATTATTCTAGAGCTTTAATAGTTGAGTTTGAAATTCCACAATTTTTTTTTAGATATGAATACATTCATGGAAAATTACACGCCAAATGTTACTTATTTTGGTGACAAAGCTCAAAATTATATAATCATCAAATCGCATGTGTCGTTCTCGATAAATACGTATTGGGTAGCTTTTACTCTATTATTTTACAAGTAGAAAATCTTTTTTCCGCGAAATCATTTTAAAGATAGGTGTCTAGAAACTCACAGTTATCAATGCGTTAAACATTGCTATCCCTCAAATGAAAGACTTTTTGTGAGGGTGATGAGTGAATTTGATACCATTGATATAATCCAACTAAAACCACACTCCAAAAGCTAACTATTAATTTGAACTCACACATAACTTCTTCTTTTTTTCTCGCTTATACATGATCATTTTTTTCCATGTATATATCATATATTACATATGTTAAACTTACTTTGATTTTTTTTTTTTTTGTATTTTTACTTTTCAAATTATATATATATATATATATATATATATATATAGTTTATATTATATTATATATATAAATCTCGTTCCGCCTATGACTATATATTTACCAAACACGTGCAATGTAATGCAAAATTGGTATGCTGGTCTCTCCCACATAGGAGTTGCCCTCCCCTGCAAATGCTCTTTCGAGTTTCATCAGCTAGCAACGTAAGTGGTTGAAATTTCCTATCTCCAACTTCTTGCAGTAGTATAACTGTACCCTTTTGCGTTTATAGATAAATTTTTACTCGGAATCTTCTAAATTGTACTACAGGAAGTCTTTAATTATGGACTGTAACCTGCTAAATTCACTTGGGCAAACCAATTTTCCTAGGTGATTTCTTCAACCCTTGAAATTTTGATTTTAGGGTTTTCTTTTTCTTGATTTGGGGACTCCGATTATACAATGTGGAATCTTGATATGCCTTCTCTCTCAATCTTGAACTTTATAGGTTCAACTACACTGATTTTGCATGTTGAATCCATCTTTTTATGTTTATGATATTTGTTCTATCCTTTATTCTCCTTTTGCATTATTCTGATCATACAATCTTGATTAAGAAAATGCGGACATATTCTGAATTGGTCTTTTAATGGCAATGATAAGGTTCAAGGTGGAAAATATCGATGGAGTTAGAGGAAATATAACTTCATACAAATCAAGAATAGGTTTCTGTAGGGTGCATACATTATTTTCTGTCCCTAATTGGAAACACAGCATCCCATGTAATTCTTGGAAAATATTTTGTGCCCCTGAAAAGTTGGAGGAGCGATCTTCAGTGGTAGTATCCGAGAAAATAGCAGACGCTGGTCTGTCTGATCCTGATAAAGTTCCTGAGCAACCTTTGAGAAGCGAAGAGGTAAGGTTTTGTATTACCTTGTTGAAGACTTTTATTAGAAAACAAAAGCCAAATGCTTCCTTTCTTGATCGAGAATAATCTTTATTGTTGCTGCAAGTATATTGAGCTATACTGACTCTCTTCTATCTTTATAGTTGAGGTTATTGCTTGCTGATGCTGAAAGATCGAAGCTTCTCAAGAAATTGAGTGAAGCCAACCGATATAATCGGTTGCTTAAGCGAGAGGTATATATTTTATCGGTCTCTTATTCAATCTCGTAAATTCTTCTTATGAGACTGATTACGTGGATGATTCTCCATTTGAGTGTCTGTAACGCATAAAGTTAGTGCTCTGTGAGACAAAAGTTACCTACGCAGTCAGGAGAGGATAGTGAAGTTACAATCTTTCCCCTTGTGAGTATTTGGAAAGCCAACCATGAGAGAATATTTTTGCATTCTCTTAGACCTCCAAGTCCATCCCTTCTGGCCCTCACTAATATTTGATAAGTGTGGGAACATAGTCTCTGGTACTCAGGTCCTGTTAATAACTCACATGGTTAGGCCTTTGGAAGCATATTTGCAGCTTATGTCAGACTTTTAATCTATCATAAAGATTAAGGTGGGGAATCCTAGATATACATGGTTTTGGAATAGGTCACAGACCTTTGAAGATCAAATATCAGGACCTTTATTTGTTTCACTACTAAGACAGGTAGTCTGGTCTCAGATTGTTGAAATGGGGGATGCTGGTGCATTAGTTTTAGAAGGATTTGTTTTGATTGGGAGATACCTAAAATGGCTCTCCTATTGGCTGATTTAGATAAGGTGGAGCTTAATGTGAAGTATCTTGAGTCTATAATCCAGGGAAGTGGGGATCGACAATGATATCACACATCGTATTGGTGCAGCATGGATGAAGTGGAGACTTGCATCCGGAGTCTTGTGTGATAAAAAAAATACCACTGAAACTTAAAGGTATAGTTTTATAGAGTGGTGGTTAGACTGATTTCCTTGGATTCCGGTGATAGTTTTATATAGTAAGATCTGTTTCTGAGATTTCTGGATGCAATAGGTGAACTAAACTCATAGATAGTTGGGTAAAGTTAAAGGTTTATGACTACAGAAAATAATGGAAAATGTGCTATGCATGGAAACTCTATTTTATTCTTTGTCTGACGATGACAATTAGTATGCCATATCACTGCAGTTGCAAGCTAAGGAGGAGGCGATGGTTAATTTCAAAAGTGAACTTTCAGTTACCGAACTTGAGATTCAGGTTTGCTTCTTCTATCTTGGTGTTATTGTAATTTTATTGCTTCAGATGTAGTTCTAAGTATGTGGTGCATTTTCATTCAGGTTATAAAAGCCTATGGATATGTGCCGTAATTAACTGGACTGAGATTTATGCTAAATGAAATTATCTACACCTTGACAATGAAACTTACCGGGTACTTGAAGAGAAAAGTTAAACAGTTGATAATCCAACATTTGTGTGGGACTTTAACTTTAGCAACTGGCATTAGCAGCTTATTTTAGTATAAAGATAGCTTTTTATTTTATTTGACCTGCAGGCTTTGGCTAGATTGGCTGAAGAAATTGCTAAATCTGCTATCCCAGCTGGTTCAAGAAAAATTAAAGGCAGATATATCCAGTCACACCTTTTTTCACGTTTGGAAGGTATTATTACCTTGCTGTATACTTTCTTAAACTGAACACCGGACTCCTTCCAATGGCAGACTGCCAACCTTGTTAGATTGTAGATAAATGCTTATGGATGAATTTAACCTGACATTTCTGTGATTGATGTCTTGATACTTCCGTTCTTAAGCCATACGTGAAAAATTGAAGGAGCAAATAAAGGGCGTGGAAGCTGTACAAGCCAAAGAGGTTCCTTTATCCTGGGTTGGGGTAGCAGAGGTGAGTTATTGAATAAGTTTCTTCTGTATCTGCTAACCATGTTGGAACTGTGGAATTCCTGACAATTGGAAGCTGTACAATCAAAATGACATGCATCCCCTGGTTAAAATTCTTGCGTGCATTGTGAAAATTGAAAACTTCGATGCTGTTTCAGTTAGGCTGGTTACTATCTTTTCTTTTCAGCCCATTGAGATTAAACTGGAAAGAGTATTATATATCATTTCCCCTGGTTCTTCATCACTGCATGATCTTTCATACCTGTCCATTGTGACTCCCCCCCCCCCTCCCTCCCCTTATTTGGCATTTTAGGCAGCTGCATGATTTATATTTTGATTAGCAAAGACAAACACAATGGAGGTAATGTGCTAGAAACCAATGGTGCATAGATTCCTAAATCATATGGCTGGAGTAGTATTAAAGTTCTATTTGTGCAAGTTCGTAGTTCCTGCCAAATTCCTTTTATGTACAAGGAATTTTGATCCAGAAGTTGGCACCGAGTTTACTACTACCACTTAAAATGTTTTTCATTGGATACACCTTTCTCTATCACTTAAAATGTTTTTCACTGGATACACGCTTTGGCAGTCGTTTACAGAAAGCCTTAAATATGACCTTGAATTTTTGATCATCTTTAGAGTGTGCAAGTAATGGGCTCCTTTGATGGTTGGAGTCAAGGAGAGCACTTATCTCCAGAGTACACCGGCTCTTATATGAACTTTTCAGCAACATTGTTCCTAAGACCTGGAAGGTACGTTTCTCTTCTGCCACAGAGTAAATCTGTCAATGCACTCTCTTTGAACTGTCAGGTGATTTTTTTCCTTGAAAAAAATAATATATTTGTGTTTTTAGGTACGAAATTAAGTTCTTGGTAGATGACGAGTGGAAACTATCCCCAGAATTACCAACTACCGGAGAGGGGTTAACTAAGAACAATTTATTGGTCGTGGAATAGCTCATTTAGCTAGGACAGGTGCTGAAAGTCTTTACTATAGGTGGAAAAACAACTTATTAATTAATCGTCGTACAGTTCCTGCTGGAAGGTTAGTGCTGTAGGAGTGAAATGCTTCTCTTTGAGAATGTGATCTCAGGCCTCTAAGCAGTGTATATATATGATACTTAACTATCAGCTAGCTTTTAAGTCATACAATTGTATAAGCTTCAGCCATATATATGTTCATTCTTGAATTTTAAATAAAGGAGGATTTGATTCAACAGGTAGCTCATGAGGTGGGATTGCTCAAGACATCTAATTCGCTCGACCAACTATTAACTCACATGCCCAATAATCAAAAGTGTTGAAGGTATATATAGTAGACCTTCTAAGGTGGTATATAAAGGGCGATCCTAATAGTTCAAGACTTCCGTTTTTCTCTTATAAAGTCTTGAGTTGAATGTTCAGACTCTTTCGAAAATCTTTTGAGGCCTGTTTGGAAGCTTTTGGTTATTTTTAAAAAGTGAGGTATTTGGCTGAGCTTTTGAGGGAAATAAAGTGTTTAGTTTTCCCTTTTATGTTAAAAGTTGTGCTATCATCTAATGGCACCACAAATTTAAGTACTGTAAGCTAAGTGAGATGATTCTTTTCGATTTCTCAGAGGAATCTGAAAATAAATGTATCCAATTTTGTTTAATATATGATTTACATCTAACCCACTTCCATTCTTAGTAGTTAGTAGTCCGTACATTATTAAACTTTGATGATTCAAAAAAATGAAAAAAATCAGAGCCGCGACTTTATTATTTAGTAAAATACAACAACCTCAACCTCCCTAGTATTATAGTAGGCAGCTGCTTATAATATTATGATCTCACATATTGGTTGGTTGGTGGCTTTGTCCTAATTAACAAACGAAAGGCCATTTCTCATCAACAATTCTAGTTTACTTCATGCCTGCTACTTGTTAAATAAAGTTTATATACTATTTCTTTTCGGACGTTTGCCAACTTGTTATATATATACATTTTTCTATATAGAATATATCCTTATTATTTTAAAAAAGATGCAAAAAATATCTGATGATCTAAATGTATGACAAAAAGTTCCACACTGGTGGTTATAAAGGGTCATTTTTGACAATCATCATCGAATTGAGTCAGGTCCAATGTTCATTTTCAGTTGCATTTGAACTCTTTTTCTACTTCTTTATATTTTGAATCGTGCGGTGAACATCATGGTTCTGTGCCTGCCCATCACGAGTCCACATGTATCTATTCCCTGTGTATATATATATGATATATAATATGCTTGTAATAACTTTATTCTTTAATTGTAAACATTAATTTGGTTTGGAATACGTATAAGTTGTCATATGCTGTCTAGTTACGTACATATATATAATAGAAGAAGAGAGGCTTAGCTTTTGCCAAGAAGGAATCCAGTGTCCATTTCAAAAGTCCTGTACTTGAAGCTAATCTTTCTTTCTTTGTTTCATTCATTTGTAGAAGTCTTGAATGGTTCTTCTCATCAAATATTGGATGCCCTCTCTTCTTTTTCACTCCTTTGGCTCTGCTTGGTACTATCGTTGCATCGGTCTTGACCCTTGAGATTTTCATATATATCCCTTTTCCTTGTATCAATAAAAGTACTGTAGAAATCATATCATATAGTTATTATGTCAATAAAGAAGATGAAGGGTACTAGGTTGTTGATCATGGTTAATGTCCTAGGAAGTGCTGGACCGTTGAGGTTTGTTGTGAATGAGAATGATAAGGTTGCTAAGGTTGTTGATACCGCTCTGAAACAATATAGTCGCGAGGGAAGACTTCCACTTCTCAGTTCTAACGTCAATGATTTCCTTTTGTACTCAGCCACTGCTGGAATGGATGGTAAGTATCTTATTTTCATCTACACACTTACCCTTATAGGTTGCAAAAAGAGTGAAAGTTATACAGCTCAAACGAATCAAATCAATAGGCTGGGTCAAATTTTGACCCATTACGTTACTGTTGCTCATGTCCTCGAAAAGTTATGCAAGTTTAGAGGATCAGACACGGGTGCAATGACATAATTTTTGAGGATTTGAGTAAACATAAGAGTAATTTGATGGATTATTTCGAGTTGAATCTATATATTAGGTCAAGTCATAACACATTTACTACTATATTTTTCAGCTCTGGGAGCATCAGACTTGATAGGGTCACTAGGAGTGAGGAATTTCATTCTTTGTAAGAAGCAAAAACAGGCAATGATGACAGAAGGAAGGGCACATGGAAATGGGAAAAGGGGATGGAAGGCTTGGCTCACTAAGTCCTTTAGCTTCAAGATTCATTCCCATTAATTTCATCAAGCATTTGCACTTGTAATAGATATCATAATTATAAGAATAAATGAGATAATTCAATAAGCTTGAATTCAACAAACTCACTCTGTTTGGGGCTTCATGTAGGGGTGACAATTGGGGCTTCAGTCAAATTTGAACGGGTCATAATGGGTTAAGATAACAAATATGTCAAAATCTAATCTAATTCAAATTTGTTTGGGTCAAAATAGTCAGGTAATGTGGTAAGTTCATAAAGCATTTGTACTTGTAATAGATATATATCATAATTATAAGAATAAATGATGTACACATCAATTCCTAAGTTACTCAAATGAGATAATTCAATAAGCTTGAATTCCACGTACAAAATCCTTGACTACTCATTCTACCATATCACTCTGTTTGGGGCTTCATGTAGGGGTGGCAATTCAGGGTTGGATTAAATTTGAACGGGTTATAATAGGTTAAAATAACAAATAAGTCAAGATTCAATTCAATTTAAATTTGTTTGGATCAAAACGGTCAAGTAATGAGTCATAAAACGGATTCTATTTAATTTAAATTTGTTTGAATCAAAACGGTTAGGTAATGAATCATAAAACGGGTTAAGATTTAATCTATCTCAACTCAAGTTTTACTAAATTTAATTAGTTTATTTGTTTTTTTAAAATATTCTAATAACTAATAAATTTATTTTTCTCTAATACACATAACGTTATCTTGTATTTGTGTAAGAGGCTATTTCCGCAACTTGAGCCTCTGACCTCTGGTTGCGTGGCATCAACATTTCAGATTTTAAAAAGAATATTTGATTGTTTTAATGTTGACACGTTCCATATAATGTGAAATCTTCTTTTATTTTCTATATTGCTAACCACTTTTTTTTAAGGTGCTATCAATATCATATAATGTTAAGGTCACAAAATAAAATAAACTTACAATTATTCCCATTATTAAGTTATCATTGACTTGAACAGTACTCATGATTATTGTAAGGATTCTTTTCAATTTTAAAGAGAAATCTATGATTGAAAAATATAATTATTCTCATCGACTTTATTATTATATCAAAGGGAAAGGTATGACTCGTCCTAAACAGCAATCGAAAGAGCATTTACTCATGAATCATGATTCATGAGTAAATCTGACAAGGCATGAAGTAAGTTATAGTAGTCACTATCAAAGAGCATTTACTCATGAGTCATGATCATACAAAGTCAGTCGATTATAGTATTTTTTGCTCAAATAATATATTTGTGTTAAGAAATTCATTAAATATGTATAAATATTAAGTTCAGAATTCAATTATTAACACTTAAAGTAGTCATTTTAAAATTCATAACCCATAAAATCAAAATACTGGCTCAACCTTCGATAGTGAGTACTATAACTTACTTCATGCCTTGTCGGTTAATAAAATTTATATAATTTTTTAATGTCTGGAATATTTGTCAACTTGGTAAAATTGATTTATGTTTGTATATAATAAATTAAGTAACATCTAGGGATTTATATTAGGTTCCTTTAAGAAACATTTTATAGTTCTTATTCTTCTATTTTATTTTATTTTTCAACAGACATATTTTTATTGTTATTGATAGATAAGAAGTAAGAACGGTATTACCTAGTACAGGAACCAAGTAAAAGGACTAATTGCATCATAGTACCATTAGAAAGTGTTGTAAGCATCAATTTGGTCAGAATACATACATGAACTTGTCATATGCTGTTGCCTATCTGGTGCTATTTATCTAATGAGTTTATAAGTTAGTGAATATAGCGCGCTAGCAAAAATTATCTATATAATCAGATCATTTATATGATATTCGCAGGTGTTGTGATCAGGGGCAGATCTACATAGTCGGCAAAAAATCTTACCATTTATACATGGTTAAAATTATTTTTTATGTATATACAATAGATGTCGAACTCTCTTCGATTAGTTTGTATGTTTACCTTTTTCAAATTTTGAATCCCTTAAAAATCCTAGCTCCGCTACTGGATTGTGATACTACGTACAATAATAATAACAACATATCTAATGAGATCTACTAGATAGGTGCAGTGATACTACAACAACAGCTACAATATACCTTATATCTCATATCAAACGACTCATCATGCCGTATATAATGAGAACAGAACAAGAATCAGAGTCACATTTCAACAAGGACAGACTTTTGTTTTGAGTTGTACAAAAAGTCACATTTAACTTTTCCCCAATTTCACACCTAGCTTGAAATCCATTCTAGTACATAGAAAGTTATCCCCTTTTTGTACCTTAATTGTCTGGTTCAGATCATTAAAAAAAATAATAATCGATCAAATCATATAGTAGTTGGGAGAAAGACGATGTTGAAGAAGGAGAGGAGAATCAGAATTTGGGTCTCATCAATCTTATAATAATTTTATTCTTTGCTCAGGAATGAACCCTGTAATGTGCAATTTATCTAAATTTAATCGAAATTTAAATAGGAACATCAAACATCTAATAAAAAATAAAAATAGAAGTAAAATAATTTTACGCTCTCAACCACATTGCACCGTAATGAATATACACGATGGTTACATTTGATAAATGATGACGTGTATATATCTCAAACAGTTATGAGAATCAATAATATCCTTGTTTGCCTTCTTGGTGATATCTTGTTGGGATTTGGTACCTTACTGAGTACACATTTTTTTCCGTGCTCATGTTATACTTGTTGCACTTTTTTTATAGTGGCGTATGCAAATGTATTTCAGGTGTTCAATTGAATACTCGTCCGAAAAAGATATGGCATATATAAATAAAATAGTAAATAAAGTGATCAAATAACATATTTTGAACACTCTTGACATAATAGGTTGTTATAGCCAGTGCTCACGTGTTCAAATTTCACTTGCAATAATTTTTTCCCGTTTTTAAAAAGAGCTTTTGTTATTTAATTTTTGGACCCTCTTAAAAAAAATAAATAGAAGAATATTTTATTATCAAAAAGAGTAACGTGTGGGGTATATGGTGGAAAATGAAAACATATTCCAACGTTTTTGCTTATGGTCGAATAAAGGTTTAATTAAACCTTTGTAGAAAGCAGAGGCTCCAAAAGGACAAGCGTGATTTTGGAAGTGATGATTTATTCCAAATCTATTATGATTAGACCTTAATTAACAATTAACATCATTTGATTAATAAATGGTTTATTTAGCATTTGAATGGAATCTTTAATAAGCCAATATTACTACTTTATCCTGAGTGTATAAATTTTATATATAAAAAAAATCTTAGGATTGTTTTCTGTCTTGTATAAAGTTAGATATAATATATTTTTATAATCTGCGCTTCTTATTTCTTCTCTGACTTTAGGCTACGCAAATAGTCTTTGAATCTTTCATTTGATAAATTAAAAAATAAAAAGTAATCTCAAGTATTTCTTTCGAGCATAATATCAAAATATTAAGTGTGTAATCATCTTTTATTTTTATTTCGATACTTACTCATGGGCCTCTTGATCAATTCTCTTTTTCCCAATTTCTTTCTAGAATTTGTTTTCGTGGAATATGACTTTTATTATTTGTTTTCCTTAAATCATTTGGAACTCTCTTGTTAAGATGAATGATTAAAATCTCAGATTCATATTAGAACTATGATGATTCAATTAAAAAAATAGAATAGTACAAATTTAAAGAAACGTTATTCGTGTAAAATTGTAAGAGCCCACGTAGTCCCTTTGAGATTTGGGCAAAGCCCAAATGAGTACATAAATGACTGGGTCCAGGTCCAAAAAATATGAGATAGAATAAGGTCTAATCGTATGCCCAAGGATTGATTACGAAAATCCCAAAACTTTTAGTTTACTTATTACCATTATTCCCTAAAAGTTTTATAAATTTTCAAAATCTCTCATTTTCGCGCATCACATTAATGTATCTCGCGCATCACATTAATGTACCTCGCGTATCAGATTAGTGTATCATGTATAAAATATACCTCGCGCGTCACATCAGATTAGTGTATCTCGCACATCAGATTAGTGTATCCCGCACATCAAGTTAATGTATCTCGCGCATCAGATTAGTGTATCATGTATAAAACGTACCTCAAACATCAGATTAGTGCATATCACGCGTTAGATTAATGTATCAGCGCTTATATTATTGTATCTGTTTTGACAAATTTTTGTAATTATAAACTTTTAAGAGATAAATTATAATTTTGCCTTAAAAGTATATGATTTGTGTAATTTTCCCTATAATATGAATTCTTCTTTGACGTCAGTGGATTTGACTGACCCTTACCATATATATTCTTAAGGGAGATCGGACCTTGAAAAATTTAACATCATACAACTATTTATACGCGATCCAGATCTATCTTCAATTTGTACTGCTTCCTTGGTCTCAATATGAGTGTGGCTTAGCTCATTCATTAAAAAAGAACAATAAATCTAAGATATAATTTATAAAGTTACCCTTATTTATATATGAATGTTTGTTCAGAATTAAACACTATTAAAAGAAATAATTCTTTCATTAAATAGTATATAAAATATCTTTGTTTACAAAAAAAAAAGAAACTGATAAATTGGTTAAGATCATGAGATTAGTATATTACTGAGCATACATATTTTTTGAGTTTTTTTTGTAGTGTTGATAAATGAGGAAAGTAATTCATGAATTAATGAGAATTAAGTAGTACTTACTACTCATATGTGATAAAAACCACCTGAAGCTTCTTTGGTAAAACCAAAACTGTCTCCTACCTGACATCATCAAACAGAAGATGGAACTAACTAATTAAAATAAATAAATTTTACTAATATATCATATGTGACTTCCAAAAAAAACATATCTTATTACACTTGATAGACTTTGAATTCCATGTGCCTTGTTCCACTTATACATCACTCTACACGTCACAAACTCTTAACACTTTCTTTCCTACATTTTTATTTGTCCATTATAATTTATACTAAAAATAATTATTTATCAGTACTTATTTAGTTTAAAAAATTAAAAGATAGTTAATTTTTTTATGTTTATTTTACCCTCAATATTAAATACTATTATTCAATATCTAACCTATTTGAACTTGGATGAATTAATTGACAGATTATTAATTCATCAATTTGTACTACTTAACTCAATTTATTTTGATCCGTTCATATTGATGACTCAGTTTATTAGGCAACCCTAATACACAAGTACACCCTGCAGGGTTTGTTGAGTCAGAACACAAGTAGTGGACATTTTTTTAAATAAAAAGTAACAGTAAGTTGGAGATCTCATAATACTAGCTTTGTTCTTGGTCTTTGAAGATCTATCATTTGCTGATGATTGACACCTGTCTTATTGGCATAAAATGGATTTAATTTCAATATAAGTTCATTAATTAATTATTATTGTTCCAGTAGGGAGAATCTCATTGGTTTAATCACAATATAAGTGTGTGTTCACGTGGCCATAGTCAATGCCAATTCGACAAATCTTACTATACTTATCTCCAAATTTCTCTAAACTAAATTAATTAATTACAATGGTAATCCAGATCCCTAAGGTTAATGTGTATGGGTAAATATTGTGTTCCACAAAGGCGCTAATTAAACTGGACCCTAGGCTATACTCTATTCACCTCAACAAGTATAGAGTGTTCGATATTTTATAAGTAACTCTTTATTATTTTTAACTATTAATTAATATTGAATTTTATTCGCACGCTCAAAAGTAAAGTAGTGAGGTTAAGACGATATTACTAGGGTTTGACAGGAGAAATTTGGAAAGCTAGAGAATTTAAGGGAGTATATAATAAGATAAAATCCATAAAGTAATTAGTACGATTTGGTTATAATACGGTGGAGATATAACTAATGAAATATATAGGCGTGCACTCAATGTACTTGTATTTCTTCTTGATTGGCGAATCCATCCATCCTTCACGTGTTTGTCGACCCCATTCTGTTTTTATGTCTCTTACAACAAACTTCAAATATAGAGAGTTAATAATCCTTTAATTAACCTTGGTGTCTTTCTCTTTCACACTAACCTAAATCTATATCGTCATGAGAATTAAACACCAAATCGAACCCTCCATCCTTCAAGTCATGAATGTGTTTGTTTCTACAGCAGAAAATTCTCTAATAGAAAGTCATCTATTCCATATCAGCAGAGGCGGAGCTAGAATTTTCAATAAGAGGGTTCAAAATCTATAGAAATAGACACATGAAGTAACCGAAGGCAGAGTTTTGGGTGCACCAATATAAACATAACTCAAACAAAAGGTCTAAGTTAAACTTAAAATAAAAATAAGCTTAAGCAGGATTCGAACCATGGTCTAGAGCGTGGTATCTCTACCTTCTACCAATTGCCCAAGAGCACTTCTATGTTTTTTATGGGTGCACTGTTAACTATATCTTACTTCCTACCAGTTTTTCAAAATAGATATACATATATACATATGATTTTTTTGAAAGTTACCGGGTGCACGTGCACCCCCACGACATAGGATGGGTCTGCCCCTAGCCAAAGGGGGTTTGACATCTACTATATATACATATTAGATTATTTGAACCATGTATAAGTAATAGAATTTTCGCCTGCCCATATGATTGCATTAATTGATCGAATCCTACAATAAATATCATGCGCGTACCAAATGGAAAAAGAACTTGTAGCATATGCATATTGATTAAATGTTCTTGAATCTTGCCATAGAAAACAAAGAAAGTTATTGAAATATATTTGCCTAATCATGATCATCAATATTGGAAATGTGACACGATCTCTTCCACTCAATTTCAAATGTAACTAGCTCCTTGTGCATGCCATGATTTTAGGGGGAAAATTACCACTAGATATATAAATAAAAATAAAGAAAAGGGAGATCATTAGTAAAAAAAAATTGTACCTTTTTTGACAGGGAGGTAAAAAAGCAAGGGCACGTGAAAATTCTTAAAAGTAAGTAAAGAGTGTAGCTGTTTATCAATTTCCAAAAGAGAGTCTCTGACTCATTTTATTTTACCTTACCTTAAAAAGGGTTTTCTTTTATGGATATAGTTTAAGGTTACTAAAATGGGAAAATTATTTTTCCCTAATTAGAATTATTAAGACAACTCTTGGATTCCCCACGCGTCAGTAAATCATACGGTGACGGCGGTATTAAAAATAGTACCACTTGACAACTTAAAAATATATATTTACCAAAACAATAAACCACAAATTAAAATTAAATAACATTTTAAGTTGTACACAAAAACCAAAAGCTTATAAAAGGCTCCTTCCTGATTATGATGTTACTCACACTCTTTAAAAGACTTTTGATTTCATTTCATTAAGCTCTCAAAGTAAGTTTTTTTTTTTCTTCTTCTTCTTTAGTTTTTTTAAAGATCTAATAGATATTGTAATTGATCTCTTTCATTCGTTATAGATCCAAGTAAAACCCTAGATGGGAAGGGGAAAGATAGTGATTCGAAGGATCGATAACTCAACGAGCAGACAAGTTACGTTCTCAAAGAGAAGAAATGGATTGTTGAAGAAAGCTAAGGAGCTTGCGATTCTTTGCGATGCTGAAGTTGGATTGATTATTTTCTCTAGTACTGGAAAGCTCTATGAGTTTTCTAACACCAGGTATTATTAACTTTGATAATAAATGTCTTTTTTTTTTTTTAATACTAGTAATGGGAGTCTATTTTAATTTTGACTTTGCTTGAAATTGTAATTTGATGAATATTGCTAATAATCAGATATTTGCTCAGCATTTTTTGTTTTGTTTTGTTGATAAATCACTAAACAAAAGAAGAAAAGAAAAGAAAAGTAACCATTGCGTGAGAATATTTAGTATATACAGTATCGACTCTTTGACTGTTTAAGAATTATAATATGAAGGTTTCACCTTTATTTTGTTTTAATTGACAGTTTTTGGTTATGATATAAGTTCTACAGAAAGAATATTAGAGCTTATTATATAATCATCCCATGAAATAAACAATACACATATTGGAAATCTATAAGACTCATGATCTTATGTGATTAATTAATTAAGTCATTAATAAGCAGAATTAACACTAGTTGTATGCTGATTAATATTTATAATTGAATGATGATGATGATTGTTTTCCTTTCAATTGCTTCTAGGATATTAATACAGCGTAGTTAACCCTTCCCTCTTCTTCCTTAATTATATTTTATCTATATGCTAATTGTTAAAAATAAAAATAAATCTAGCATGAAAAGTACACAAGAGTTTGGTTGAATTCAGCGATTTTGATCCAAATCGGTGTAATTATGTTGAGAAATTCATTGACTATTATACATATTTAACTGATTATTGATAAATTTTAAATTTTAAATCTGCCTCTAAATTTTACTATTTCCTAAGACCAAGAATGGTCTCTTTTAGAAAGGCAGATATATAGTAGGTTGGACATACACAGCTGGTTTTGTGGGTCATGATGATATTATCCAAACTAAAAATAGTAATGTTGGGGCTCCAAAATGAATGCATATCATATTACTGTACCAAGCACAATATGAAGTTTGTTATGCATAAATTGCTATAGTTTTATTTGTCATATTGCTATCATTGTGTGAAAATTATCAAGATATTCTCATAATCACAATAGTGATATATCATTGAAAAGAAGTAGTCATAATGGTATAAGACACAATCCCTTAACCTTATTTTATAACAATAATAAAACAAGCAATAGACTTGCTTAATATCATGAAGCTAGCAAGTTGAATAAGTTTTGTATATATGATGGAATTTGAGTTTATTGCTTTAGCATGTTGCAGGTAGAGTAGAGAGGATAAATGCAAAGAAATGTAGTACAACTTTTGCCAAAATATGACATTAATTCTTAAAAACAATTGATTATTAATGAAGTTATTGGAACAATTGTTTAGTAGGGACTAAATGCTGACTCTTCGACTAAAGGACTCTCTACTGATAACAATTTCGAAATAAAACATGAATTTTGATAATGTCTCAGAAAAGTTTATATATACAATACAACTAGTAGGTTTCATTAAGTTGAAGATGTACCTTGCAACTATTTGATTATGCCTTGGATAACTATATGAAGTTCTAATTAAGTGGAAGTTTATAGTATAGTTAGTGAAAGGCTCTCGGAGTAGTGATAAAGTTTTTTTTGTGTGGCGTATAGGCAGAGGCGGAATCAGAATTTTTAATAAAGGAGTTCAAAATTTATAGAATTAGACACATAAAGTAGTCGAAGGGGGTTCGACATCCACTATATATACATATAAAATTATTTCAACCATATATAAATAATATAATTTTCTCCGAAGGAAATTCGGATGAACCCCCTTCATATAAGGTAGCTCTGCCCCTACGTATTGTTCATAGAAGCAATTATTAATACTTGTATACCAAAAGATTTTCTGCATCACACCCCAAATTGCGATCCTCCTCCACACTCTATATAAATATAAAATGTTTGGTGCATAAACTACCTATATAGTGTAGTTAAAGAGAGCAACAAAGAAAGAAGTGTTAGTACAAGGATTTGACTCCTCTCCAGTAATGGATTCCTCCCGTTCCTCCATTATTCTTTTAATATTTTGATATGTGTCATACAAATAATTTAATGACTCAAATTTATTTGATAACTAAAGAGTTTTGCCATAATTAATATTTCTCTCACTTTCTTTCTGTGCTTATAATCCTTTCTTCTCTGCCATAATTTATTTTTTTCAAACTCTTTTTTGCAGCAAATCAACAGTAGATTTCTGGATTTTATTTATAGTGTTGATATTTGGGACTTTAAATTCATTTTATTTTTAATCATTGATAATTTTCCAATTGATGCCCCTCTTACAAACTTTAATTGAAATTTCCCGAGTCAGACCCCACCACTGTTTTTACCTTTTCGTCTAAAAAAGCTTCGTTTCAATTTTCATATGCTATTTTTTTAAAGAAGTTTTTTCTTTGTCACTCTTATGGAACGATTTGGACAATAAGTCCTAGGTATTTTCAAATCTGACTTCTTTGAAATCCCTTTTACGTAACTTAAATTCATTTATTTTGTTGGATTATTTAATATATGTATATCAAATTTTTCAATATCAGACTTAGTCAAAGAGAAAGAATATGTTGAAATGGTGGAAGAAGAAATTAAATATGATGAAGAAGAAAATATCGAAAAACAATGTTCAACACATGAAGAATGAAAAGAGTCGTAGTAAGTAATGCAATGAAATTGAATGAATGATACATTTTTTAATAAAGAAAATATACATATCATTTTCCAGGAAGTTAATGATTCCTCTAAAAAGATTTTGAAATTGGGAGAAAAGTTTTTTTTGTTAAGTAATATGAGGAAAAAATGTTAAGGAGCTAAATTAATAATAAACTATGGCAGAGAAGAAAAATTTTAAGTATAAAAAGAAAGTGAGAGAAATATTAACGATGATAAAATTCTTTAGTTTACCAAATATATCTGAGTCATTAGATTATTATTATGATAAGTGTCAAATTATTAATGGAATAATGGAAGAATAAGAGGGATTTACTGGAGAGGGGCCAAATCTGTTGTACAACTTGTAGCAAAAAATATTTGGAGAAAAGTCAAAGTTTTCTCTCATATCAAATGTAAGAAATTAAATATATAATTTATTTGATCCATCATTTAAATTTTTCAAATCATGTAATTACTTGTTCTTGATTTGTAACATATGACCTCCATGTCCTATCAGAAAACGTTTACTTCCCTATTTTAATTTTGCTTTGTCATGGTCCACTTTGTCTTTTAAGTAAACAAATTAAAATTTTAAAACATTTCTTATGAAACTAGTGAATCTTCTCATTCTGTTGATCCTAGCTAGATGGAGCAAACATTTGGATCAGTAATGAAAAAGCTCACTACTAACTTTTTATACAATTTTTTTTCTCATTATTCTTACTATTTTGATGCATAACAAGGTCTCATGGATTTATTATTCCCATCAATAAAAATTATTGTTTCATCTGCATATTTTAAGTGATTAGTTTGAGGACCTCTTGAGTTTATGGTGAAAATTGTGAAATCATGGCATTGACATAGAAATAACACACATATTTGCTCCTAAAATAAAGAGGGAATCCTCTTATAATTTCAAACCCTAATTACTAATAACGAAAAATCATGCATACAAACAATACATATAACTCAAATATTTTTTATTATTCAGAAATAATGTACTCTTTTTGGGGTTGAGGCAAACTTATACCACTAGACAAATTGTTTAACGGTTATAAGGCTAGTTAAGCTTTATCTTATCAATCTAAATAATATAATCAATTTTTAATAATAGTAATTAATAAGCATGAAGTAGTAAATTCTAAGATGATCATATTCTATAATGATATAACAAAATAATTTTATTCACTTTGCTTTTGCATTATCTTTGATACAATCTTCATGTACAATTATAACAGCATGAAATCAGTTATTGAACGATACAACAAAACGAAGGACGATTGTCAGCAGTTGCACAATCCAGTTTCAGAACTCAAGGTAATGTAATTATATTCAATCAACAAAACTACCTTTTTCTTCTGCAAATAGTAGTCTGAATTGACTGTTCACATTTATTTTTAGCCGGAATACATAAATAAATGTCATTATAACCTGCCCAAGTTTACTTTGTAATAAACAACTATATAAGATGTTGTACTATTTCGTTGTGAGTTCAGATTGACGTTCCACATAAATTAGTAGGATATGTACAATTTGAATTACTGGAACATTGGCCAAATTCAGGCCTTTTTACACAACTGTGCAGTGTATAAACCTGCAAACTAATTAAATCTAGAAGAGGAAGTACGCGTATATTTATTATTCAATGTCAATGAGCTTTAGTTACAGAATCTGTGTATAAATGTTGAAATTTTACATCCACATAGCCTGAGTGTATATTGTGCACTGTACTTGCTATAGTTGTGGCAGAGGGAGGCAGAGATTTTGCGGCAACAACTACAGGACCTGCAAGAGAATCATCGGTAATGTTCACTCGTTAAACATATAATACATGTTTTTACCTTACAACATCAAAATAGCTTACGAACATCAGGATTTTCAAGGCAGCTGCATATATCTTGTTTTTGATCTGTTGAACAAAAATACTTACCAGATAAAGTCTAAAACAAAAAAATTAAATGAATATGTTGCGATTTTTTTCATGAATTTATGGACTCATGGAATTGTATGTTTGCAGATGAGTTTAACAAATTGCATTGTACCTATATATATATACTGACTATTATTGTTCAATAGGCAATTTTCTCACCATCTGATAGAACAGGCAATTATTGGGAGAGGAGCTCAGTGGTTTGGGCGTAAAAGAACTAACTAATCTGGAGAATCAACTGGAAATGAGCTTAAAGGGCATCCGTATGAAAAAGGTCAGCAATCAATTACCTGATGATACTATCAACTAATTAGTCTTTGGAACTAAACGTTTTCTGACTTTATTTATAGGAGCAAATATTAAAGGATGAAATTCAAGAGCTATCTCGAAAGGTACTGTAGCAGCATTCATTCTGTGATACGATTAGATCAGAGAACTCGTGATCATATTTCTATTCAATGTATGCAGGGGAGCATTATACATCAAGAAAATATGGAACTCTACAAAAAGGTAAATCTCATTCGACAAGAAAATGCTGAATTGTATAAAAAGGTAGCTGTACTTGATTTTAAGTAAGAGTTACCTTGCATAATTACAAAGTTAAAGCTAATACTGCAAAAAGATAACTTTACTCTATCAGGCTTATGGTACAAGAGATGCTAATGCAGTGAATGGAAATATCAACTATCCGTATCGCTTCACAGTGAGTAGAGAAGTTCAGGCCCCCATCCATCTGCAGCTAAGCCAGCCTGAGCCACAATATTTTGAGATGCAAGCAGGAACGTCTAATTCAAGGTACGTAAGACGTCAATTATAGTTTAAGTTTTGTGCATTAATACTGTAATAGATTTTTTTGCTACTATAAACCTCTGTTTAAGAGAGTTGACATTATTAATATATAAACAAGCTGGATTTTATCTAGTCACAGAGATTCAGAACTTACTCAAACAAGTTCCCAGCAATTCTTTGAATGAATTGCGAAATTCATCAATCAAAAGCCAGTTTAGTTGGGCCTGACTTTCCAGTTAATCATCTAGTGACTCGATCCAAAACTAGGGACCTTTGGTAACAAACTATTCATTTCCTACAAGACAATTGTTGATATTTTAACCTTTTTATAGGTAGATGTTAATGGTGGCAGTAAAGATCAATGACTTAACAACCTAAACTACAGGGCAGCAGAAGAGGATTGCAGTGTTTCTATGATATATATATATATATGTATTAGTGTGAAAATACAAAGGCATCTCATAAAATGATGTACTACATCTTATTCATAATGCTAGCATACATTATCTGTGCTGCCAATGTAATTCAAACAACTGATATTGCACATAACGAGAGCACAGGCATCATTAAGCCCAAAGGCGGAAACAGAATTTTTAATTTATGGATTTGAAATTACAATTTTCTATACAAAATAAAGTCCTATACTTGCATAATGAGGATTGTTGACACCCAATTTTGGACTTCCACAATAGAAATTAATTCATGAGCTTCTTAAATTCTCAAACAACTTAAAATAATTGGTTTTGTGAATTTAGGAAAAACATAACGTTCGCGTTATTTTGAATAATTTTTTGCCATTTCTTAAAGTTTTAGATAGTATCTATATTTTACATAATTATGTATATAATTAGTATATTTTATGATTATCCAAAAATCATCTCAAAATATTTTAAATTTAGTAAGTAGTCTTTTAAATTAGTTTGGTTTAAATCATAGTTATATATATATATATATATATATATATATATATATATATATATATATATATATATATATATATATATATTTTTTTTGAATCACTAAGTTTACGATTAAATTAATTATTTTATTTTTTTTGTTAAGATTAAGAAGCTCGCTAAATTAATTTATGAGAATTCATCATATTGATCAAATTACTCTAAACCATTCAAATAGACAAATTTTGGCCTTTTGCATTTTGTCCCACATTGCTTCCCACATCTTTTTTGGACCAAAAATTGGTCCTATATAAGCCTCTCCTCATTGCACCAAAGAAGAATATAGAGAGGAGACCAAAGAGTACCCAGAAATTTTCGGGAATTCTTGGTTCCATAGTTTAATATTTATAAAATATTTTTTGCGGCTGTTTGAGTTTGGAGAGGTGGTGGAATCGTCTCCGTCAAACTCGTAGTCTCGGTTCGCTGCCCAGAATCAGGTAATTTTTATTTATTTATTTATTTATGTATTTATTTATTTATTTGTTTATTTATTTATTTATTTATTTGTTTATTTACTTATTTATTTATTTTTTCATTATTTATTTATTTATTTATGTATTTATGTATTTATGTATTTATTTATTTATTTATTTAGTTAGTTAGTTAGTTAGTTAGTTAGTTAGTTATTTACTTATTTATTTACTTACTTATTTACTTACTTATTTACTTATTTATTTACTTACTTATTTACTTATTTATTTACTTATTTATTTTTATTACTTATTTATTTATTTATTTATTTATTAATTATTATTATTATTGTTATTTTTATTTTTTTTTATTTTTTAGTTTTCTTATGTTTCTTTAGGAATTTATTTGTTTATTAATTGTAGTTTAGGAGTTATGGTAATATTTTTAGTATAATCTGCATTCCCGTAGCCTATTTAATCTTTATTTTTATTTAGCTCAATTTCTGTGTAAACTTGTTGCTTTAAGATATTTTTTATATGCATATATGTATACATATATATAATTTGTCAATTACCCAATTTGCTAACTATTTGGGTCTTGAGTTTAATTAGTATTAACATTTAGTTGTTGTTATTGTCATACTTTATGTGTGTATTAATCTGCCATACCCAATTGGATTCATTTCATATCATGTTTAAGATGTGTCTTAGTTCATCACTTTATGGCTAATTCATTCCTATTTTATTGCATGTGAAACTCTACTCGAGTCCTCATGGACTTTAATCCATCTCGTTGCGCTTTCTCGTCGAGCCATAAAGGCTCCAAAATATATTCCTCGAGTCGTCCAGCCCCCTCCAATTGGTGTACAGGTCGAAAGCAGTAAAGTCACCGCTGGAAATTAATTTTCCAGCCCCTCAAAGTTGAAGAACAGGTCGATATACCAGTTGTATACACTGAGATACAACAAGTGTATACAAAAAGCGGGAATTGGGTTAAAACCCAAATTTTCAGCAAATCAGGCCCAAAAAGGGCCCAAATCCTCTCTCTCCCTTACTATTAAATTATTTGATTATTATTATTTATTGATTGTTTATTTATTAACTCTAACTTTTAAATTATTAAATAACCTAATTAAATCCCCAAAAGATGAACTATTTTCTTTATGTTAGTTTATTTCAATATATTTTTTATCACTCTCATAATTTTCATGGAATACATTTAGTCAAAAATTTTGTTAATTAAAAAATGGTTTTTCATGCTTAAATTAATGAATTGTGGTTTGACGTTATTATCTTTTAAAATGATTAAAAATAATAATAATCTAATTCAGTTCTATTCACTTATAATCAAATTTCAAAAAATGCTAATTAAGTTTCCATTTTCTTAAAAAAAAATAAATAAAAAATTTAATCTTTGTTTAAATATTTTTTTTAAAGTTGAACGAATGTCGTTAATCATTATTCGTATATTATATCACATTTTTAAGAATAGTAAAAAATAATAATTAACCTAAGTCATAGGATAACCGCATGTTAGCGGGCGCTTCAAATGCCTTAAAAACCTTCTTGAAGCGTAAATAAGAACCTCTTACCCATTTTCTCTAAATTTATTAAGACTTAATCTGTTAGAGTCTTTTTAAGTTAAGTTTTCTTAATTTCTTTAAAAAATTAAGTGGCGACTCTTTTCTAAGTATTTTTCTCAAATTGTTTTATACTTAGAAACATTTCAAAAACGTGATTTTTCTAAAGATAGTAAAAATTACGGCATAACAGAAATGGCGACTCGCTGGGGAATTAATAGGTTCTAACCATAATCGCCTTAGGTTAATTATTAATGTTTTTAGCATATGGTTACTTATTTGCTTATAGTGCATGCTTAATGTTTTATTTTTATAGTTATGTGATATAAATTGTTTATTTGTTATTATTTTCATGAATTGTATATGTGTTACTGCTTTATAAACTGTCATTCCGTTCATACTTCTCCACTTATTGGAAATTCACACTATCACACGTACACGCGAGGTGTGCTTTGTGCACCCGCAAACTTCTTTCAAAGTTCCTAAAGTTAGGAGAGTTGGCATATGCGCGGGGTGTCCGGATCTTTTTCCGCGTAACCGCGTAGCCTTCTCACTCGAGTTGTCCACTCGGGAACCTTGTGTCTAGAAAGCCAAATCTTAGAAAACATAAGATAGAGCTAAACCACCCCTCAATTTAAGTCATGCATGCATATGCCTTAGATGGATCGATCAAGGGTATCGATTCAACATTTAAGAAGTCCACCCTTACGTCGATGGGTTTTTACGACCCAACAACCAACAAGCATGTTTTGTGCAACGTGATAATGATAGACGGATCCAAGCCTAAATTTGACATAGTGAGTTTGGATGTTATGTGTTATTTTATGTTATTTTATTTTTTTAAAATTTGCAGATGAATTCAGTCCCTCAAGTGCCCATAATTAGGATGGTCGAGGGTTTTCCGTACAAATTGAAGACCTGGTGGGAAAATTTTACTCCAAGTGAAAAGCTAGCAATTGCAAAAAGGTTGGGGTGCCTTCCTATGCTATTCAAGGTTAACCCAGACAAACATGTGATTAGAGCGTTGATTCAGTTTTGGGATCCGGACCGTGTTGTGTTCACGTTCAAAGACTTTGAACTAACACCTACATTGGAGGAAATCTATTATTTTACCAGTTTGAAGTATCGAGGAAAAAGTCAAATTATCCCTCACAGTCAATCAGGGAAGAAATTTCTTCGCTACTTAGGACTGAAAAATGAAAAGAAACTTCGATGCTTCGAACATAATTGGGTTTCTCTGGATTACTTATATGAAAGGTATGGACGCTCGAATAGTTACAAAGTGTTCAGGAAAGAATTCTCTTGCACTTTTGTTCATTGGCAAGCTAGACGTCCTGTTGCATTTGCTGTAGCTTTACTGGGAACTTTAGTGTTTCCACGAGAACATGGTCATATCAGCACCTGCATATGTTCAGTGGCTCGTGTACTTTTTGAAGGTGTTAATGGCGAAGATCTTACTCTAGTTCCCATGATTTTAGCAGAAATATTTCGAGCCCTTGGAAAATGTAAGAGAGGGGAAACAAACTTCTTTGAAGGTTGCAACCTTATTTTACAAGTATGGGCAATGGAACATTTTCATAAGCGTAAAAATATGGATGACATATGCTTTAGCAACGTAAATCATATTGACAGTTTTTTCGACAGGACAAAAATGTTTGTATCTCCGGTTGGTACTAATGATTGGTATGAATATCTTGCCTCCCGCACCAGTGACCAAATTCAGTGGAAATATCCATTACTCTCGCATTCTCCGGCATATATCAGATGCAAGAGGTCCTACTATATTGAGCTTATTGGGTTGAAAGGTCTTCAACCATATGCTCCGGTGCGCGTACTTCAGCAATTTGGTCGGGCACAAGTAATCCCTCTTCGAGCCAACATGAAGGTTTCAGAAGTTTCCTTTGGACCAAACTTCGAGGTTCCTAGAGCCAGAAAGATACTTCATGAATGGAACAATATTCTCACGATGGATATAGGAAAGGGTCCCGAAAGAGAAATTCCAGAATATCAGGTGTGGCTTCGAGAAGATCGCAACAGCATGAGTCCAGAAGGAGAACAGGGTTTTGAGGATATTGGGACGACGATCTGGATAAGGCATTCTCATCTCGGAACCAAAGCAGTCACCCCTGAAATGTGGGCTCAAATGGAAAGTATAATGCAGTATTTGGATAATGCTGGAGCAGGGCCTAACAACGTGGAAGCGTCATCATCACTTTCTCCACGGGCATGATTGATAACAACATTCAGCCTGAATCTTAGAATTGTCCTTATTTTGTGTCATTTTTATGTATTCTCTCCTTGTTGTTGGTATTTAATGGATATTTTGTCTTTGTGTCCCAAACTCGAGTTGTCACAAATTAATGGCTTGGATCAATCTATCATAATCACATTATGTTTGACGTTTAGGCCTACCTTTGGCATAAAAGGTCACAAGTCTAGGACGCGATATAAATTGTTTGTGTGCTGCTTAATTGTTGTGTGGTGATGTGTTATTTTGTCTAAAGCAGAATTAATCCACTATTATTCTTAGAGCACTTTAAGCATATATTAACATTCACAACAACAAAGTCCGTCCAAATTATTCTTGAAGTGTCGTTTAAGTTTCTCAAAATTATATCAATCATTTACTCCAAATCTCTCTCTCTCTCTCTCTCTCAAAAAAAAAAAAAAAAAAAAAAAAAAAAAAAAAACCCGTCAACATACCAATCTCATCTATTGCTTCGGTTAATGACAGAAAAACTAAAGAGTGGAAGAATTTAACAGCGTTCTATGCAAGTCGACCTTTCTAAATTCTATCACAGAAAGATTCGTTTCCATTCGAGTCCTCCCGTTCACCCAAAAATATTTCCGTGGATTAATCTGCTCGAAGCAAAATAACACTTATATGTTTTATTTTTATGTCATTTTATTTGCATATATCTTTAAAAATAAAGGCTAACATATGTGTCTTTTGAGTGATTTTTCTATACAGGTAAAAACTGATCTGTGTTGAAATCAAACTGGCAGACCATCCCTACTTTACAAGATCTAAAGCAATCATACCATCCTTCCCTGATCACTCTTTGGATAAAGGCAAAAGCAAAATGACTGGTACCTCTGAAGAAATGGGAATGGTCGATGTGACCATCAGAAATGCTGAACCCACTGATCAGAGTGAGTTGATCTCCCAGTTAATGCAACGTATTGCAGATATGCAGGAAGAGCTTCAACAAACCAAAGATTTGGCCAAACTGGCCATTGCATCGAATGAACCACCCCTTGAGACTAGAAGACCTCCTCTTTATTTTCCATTATTAAGTTCTCCGTTACCCAACTATTTCCCAACCCATACCACAGGACCCATCACTTCCACTCCTAATCCTCATACCATTGATTTAACCGTATCCACCGCTCCTTACACCAGCACTTCCTACCAAACACCACCACCAATGCCAAATCAGAACCAAGCACCTAACACTAATCACTCCCAAAACTTTACGCCAACCTACCAAATCCCTCCCCTAGTCTCCAATAATTCACGTGTTTTGCCTAGCCAGCCGACATACCCTTCTGTAACATTCCAAACTCCACCAGCCAATGCAATCCCTGAACCATGTTCTAGCTTTCCCGTTCAACCAGAGGTGGATCACTATGGAGAAGGAGTGGAGGCTGAGAGAAGAAAAACGTGAGCAAGAAATGAATGTCATGAAGGAGACCATCTCTGAAGCAGTTAAAAGTGTTCAAACTTCAAGAAAAATCACAGGACTTGAGTATGAAGACCTATGCATGCACCCTAACTTGGAAATACCCGAAGGTTACAAAATTCCAAAATTTGAAACCTTCAATGGTATCGGCAATCCCATGGCTCACTTGCGAGCTTATTGTGACAAACTTGTGGGTATTGGAAGAAATGATGCATTAATTATGAGGTTGTTTAGTCGAAGTCTGAGTGGAGAGGCGTTAGAATGGTTCACATCTCAAGAGCTCCGTCAGTGGTCTACATGGGGGCTTTGGCCAAAGATTTTCTGGAAAGATTCCAGTTTAATGTTGAAGCTGTTCCTGATAGATACTATTTGGAAAAAATCAAGCAAAAGACCACGGAGGACTATCGTGAATATGCATGTCGCTGGAGGAAAGAAGCTGCAAAGGTACAACCTGTGATGACTGAAAGCGAAATTCTGCTTTATTCGAGCTCAGCTCCGTATTATGAAGGATGAATGTTGATCCATGATGGGATGATGTTGTCGAAGCTTGATTGGTAAGAATGTTTATCCTTTCATAATGCTCGAGCTAAAAAAGCAGATTATTTCGCTTTCAGTCATCACAGGTTGTACCTTTGCAGCTTCTTTCCTCCAGCGACATGCATATTCACGATAGTCCTCCGTGGTCTTTTGCTTGATTTTTTCCAAATAGTATCTATCAGGAACAGCTTCAACATTAAACTGGAATCTTTCCAGAAAATCTTTGGCCAAAGCCCCCATGTAGACCACTGACGGAGCTCTTGAGATGTGAACCATTCTAACGCCTCTCCACTCAGACTTCGACTAAACAACCTCATAATTAATGCATCATTTCTTCCAATACCCACAAGTTTGTCACAATAAGCTCGCAAGTGAGCCATGGGATTGCCGATACCATTGAAGGTTTCAAATTTTGGAATTTTGTAACCTTCGGGTATTTCCAAGTTATGGTGCATGCATAGGTCTTCATACTCAAGTCCTGTGATTTTTCTTGAAGTTTGAACACTTTTAACTGCTTCAGAGATGGTCTCCTTCATGACATTCATTTCTTGCTCACGTTTTTCTTCTCTCAGCCTCCACTCCTTCTCCATAGTGATCCACCTCTGGTTGAACGGGAAAGCTAGAACATGGTTCAGGGATTGCATTGGCTGGTGGAGTTTGGAATGTTACAGAAGGGTATGTCGGCTGGCTAGGCAAAACACGTGAATTATTGGAGACTAGGGGAGGGATTTGGTAGGTTGGCGTAAAGTTTTGGGAGTGATTAGTGTTAGGTGCTTGGTTCTGATTTGGCATTGGTGGTGGTGTTTGGTAGGAAGTGCTGGTGTAAGGAGCGGTGGATACGGTTAAATCAATGGTATGAGGATTAGGAGTGGAAGTGATGGGTCCTGTGGTATGGGTTGGGAAATAGTTGGGTAACGGAGAACTTAATAATGGAAAATAAAGAGGAGGTCTTCTAGTCTCAAGGGGTGGTTCATTCGATGCAATGGCCAGTTTGGCCAAATCTTTGGTTTGTTGAAGCTCTTCCTGCATATCTGCAATACGTTGCATTAACTGGGAGATCAACTCACTCTGATCAGTGGGTTCAGCATTTCTGATGGTCACATCGACCATTCCCATTTCTTCAGGGGTACCAGTCATTTTGCTTTTGCCTTTATCCAAAGAGTGATCAGGGAAGGATGGTATGATTGCTTTAGATCTTGTAAAGTAGGGATGGTCTGCCAGTTTGATTTCAACACAGATCAGTTTTTACCTGTATAGAAAAATCACTCAAAAGACACATATGTTAGCCTTTATTTTTTAAAGATATATGCAAATAAAATGACATAAAAATAAAACATATAAGTGTTATTTTGCTTCGAGCAGATTAATCCACGGAAATATTTTTGGGTGAACGGGAGGACTCGAATGGAAACGAATCTTTCTGTGATAGAATTTAGAAAGGTCGACTTGCATAGAACGCTGTTAAATTCTTCCACTCTTTAGTTTTTCTGTCATTAACCGAAGCAATAGATGAGATTGGTATGTTGACGGGGTTTTTTTTTTTTTTTTTTTTTTTTTTTTTTTTTTTTGAGAGAGAGAGAGAGAGAGAGAGAGATTTGGAGTAAATGATTGATATAATTTTGAGAAACTTAAACGACACTTCAAGAATAATTTGGACGGACTTTGTTGTTGTGAATGTTAATATATGCTTAAAGTGCTCTAAGAATAATAGTGGATTAATTCTGCTTTAGACAAAATAACACATCACCACACAACAATTAAGCAGCACACAAACAATTTATATCGCGTCCTAGACTTGTGACCTTTTATGCCAAAGGTAGGCCTAAACGTCAAACATAATGTGATTATGATAGATTGATCCAAGCCATTAATTTGTGACAACTCGAGTTTGGGACACAAAGACAAAATATCCATTAAATACCAACAACAAGGAGAGAATACATAAAAATGACACAAAATAAGGACAATTCTAAGATTCAGGCTGAATGTTGTTATCAATCATGCCCGTGGAGAAAGTGATGATGACGCTTCCACGTTGTTAGGCCCTGCTCCAGCATTATCCAAATACTGCATTATACTTTCCATTTGAGCCCACATTTCAGGGGTGACTGCTTTGGTTCCGAGATGAGAATGCCTTATCCAGATCGTCGTCCCAATATCCTCAAAACCCTGTTCTCCTTCTGGACTCATGCCGGTGCGATCTTCTCGAAGCCACACCTGATATTCTGGAATTTCTCTTTCGGGACCCTTCCTATATCCATCGTGAGAATATGTTCCATTCATGAAGTATCTTTCTGGCTCTAGGAACCTCGAAGTTGGGCCAAAGGAAACTTCTAAACCTTCATGTTGGCTCGAAGAGGATTACTTGTGCCCGACCAAATTGCTGAAGTACGCGCACCGAGCATATGGTTGAAGACCTTTCAACCCAATAAGCTCAATATAGTAGGACTTCTTGCATCTGATATATGCCGGAGAATGCGAGAGTAATGGATATTTCCACTGAATTTGGTCACTGGTGCGGGAGGCAAGATATTCATACCAATCATTGATACCAACCGGAGATACAAACATTTTTGTCCTGTCGAAAAAACTGTCAAAATGATTTACGTTGCTAAAGCATATGTCATCCATATTTTTACGCTTATGAAAATGTTCCATTGCCCATACTTGTAAAATAAGGTTGAACCTTCAAAGAAGTTTGTTTCCCCTCTCTTACATTTTCCAAGGGCTCGAAATTATTCTGCTAAAATCATGGGAACTAGAGTAAGATCTTCGCCATTAACACCTTCAAAAAGTACACGAGCCACTGAACATATGCAGGTGCTGATATGACCATGTTCTCGTGGAAACACTAAAGTTCCCAGTAAAGCTACAGCAAATGCAACAGGACGTCTAGCTTGCCAATGAACAAAAGTGCAAGAGAATTCTTTCCTGAACACTTTGTAACTATTCGAGCGTCCATACCTTTCATATAAGTAATCCAGAGAAACCCAATATGTTCGAAGCATCGAAGTTTCTTTTCATTTTTCAGTCCTAAGTAGCGAAGAAATTTCTTCCCTGATTGACTGTGAGGGATAATTGACTTTTTCCTCGATACTTCAAACTGGTAAAATAATAGATTTCCTCCAATGTAGGTGTTAGTTCAAAGTCTTTGAACGTGAACACAACACGGTCCGGATCCCAAAACTGAATCAACGCTCTAATCACATGTTTGCTGGGTTAACTTGAATAGCATAGGAAGGCACCCCAACCTTTTTGCAATTGCTAGCTTTTCACTGGAGTAAAATTTTCCCACCAGGTCTTCAATTGTGACGAAAACCCTCGACCATCCTAATTAGGGCACTTGAGGGACTGAATTCATCTGCAAATTTTAAAAAAATAAAATAACATAAAATAACACATAACATCCAAACTCACTATGTCAAATTTAGGCTTGGATCCGTCTATCATTATCACGTTGCACAAAACATGCTTGTTGGTTGTTGGGTCGTAAAAACCCATCGACGTAAGGGTGGACTTCTTAAATGTTGAATCGATACCCTTGATCGATCCATCTAAGGCATAGCATGCATGACTTAAATTGAGGGGTGGTTTAGCTCTATCTTATGTTTTCTAAGATTTGGCTTTCTAGACACAAGGTTCCCGAGTGGACAACTCGAGTGAGAAGGCTACGCGGTTACGCGGAAAAAGATCCGGACACCCCGCGCATATGCCAACTCTCCTAACTTTAGGAACTTTGAAAGAAGTTTGCGGGTGCACAAAGCACACCTCGCGTGTACGTGTGATAGTGTGAATTTCCAATAAGTGGAGAAGTATGAACGGAATGACAGTTTATAAAGCAGTAACACATATACAATTCATGAAAATAATAACAAATAAACAATTTATATCACATAACTATAAAAATAAAACATTAAGCATGCACTATAAGCAAATAAGTAACCAATGCTAAAAACATTAATAATTAACCTAAGTCGATTATGGTTAGAACCTATTAATTCCCCAGCGGAGTCGCCATCTGTTATGCCGTAATTTTTACTATCTTTAGAAAAATCACTTTTTGAAATGTTTCTAAGTATAAAACAATTTGAGAAAAATACTTAGAAAAGAGTCGCCACTTAATTTTTAAAGAAATTAAGAAAACTTAACTTTAAAAAGACTCTAACAGATTAAGTCTTAATAAATTTAGAGAAAATGGGTAAGAGGTTCTTATTTACGCTTCAAGAAGGTTTTAAGGCATTTGAAGCGCCCGCTAACATGCGGTTATCCTATGACTTAGGTTAATTATTATTTTTTACATTCTTAAAAATGTGATATAATATACGAATAATGATTAACGACATTCGTTCAACTTTAAAAAAATATTTAAACAAAGATTAATTTTTTTTTATTTTTTTTTTAAGAAAATGGAAACTTAATTAGCATTTTTTGAAATTGATTATAAGTGAATAGAACTGAATTAGATTATTATTATTTTTAATCATTTTAAAAGATAATAACGTCAAACCACAATTCATTAATTTAAGCATGAAAAACCATTTTTTAATTAACAAAATTTTTGACTAAATGTATTCCATGAAAATTATGAGAGTGATAAAAAATATATTGAAATAAACTAACATAAAGAAAATAGTTCATCTTTTGGGGATTTAATTAGGTTATTTAATAATTTAAAAGTTAGAGTTAATAAATAAACAATCAATAAATAATAATAATCAAATAATTTAATAGTAAGGAGAGAGAGGGATTTGGGCCCTTTTTGGGCCTATTGCTGAAAATTTGGGTTTTAACCCAATTCCCGCTTTTTGTATACACTTGTTGTATCTCAGTGTATACAACTGGTATATACGACCTGTTCTTCACTTTGAGGGGCTGGAAAATTAATTTCCAGCGGTGACTTTACTGCTTTCGACCTGTACACCAATTGGAGGGGGCTGGACGACTCGAGGAATATATTTTGGAGCCTTTATGGCTCGACGAGAAAGCCAACGAGATGGATTAAAGTCCATGAGGACTCGAGTAGAGTTTCACATGCAATAAAATAGTGAATGAATAGCCATAAAGTGATGAACTAAGACACATCTTAAACATGATATGAAATGAATCCAATTGGTATGGCAGATTAATACACACATAAAGTATGACAATAACAACACTAAATGTTAATACTAATTAAACTCAAGACCCAAATAGTTAGCAAATTGGGTAATTGACAAATTATATATATGTATACATATATGCATATAAAAATATCTTAAAGCAACAAGTTTACACAGAAATTGAGCTAAATAAAAATAAAGATTAAATAGGCTACGGGAATGCAGATTATACTAAAAATATTACCATAACTCCTAAACTACAATTAATAAACAAATAAATTCCTAAAGAAACATAAGAAAACTAAAAAAATAAAAAAAAAATAAAAATAACAATAATAATAATAATTAATAAATAAATAAATAAATAAATAAGTAATAAAAATAAATAAGTAAATAAATAAGTAAATAAGTAAGTAAATAAATAAGTAAATAAGTAAGTAAATAAGTAAGTAAATAAATAAGTAAATAACTAACTAACTAACTAACTAACTAACTAACTAAATAAATAAATAAATAAATACAAAATACATAAATACAATAAATAAATAAATAAATAATGAAAAAATAAATAAATAAGTAAATAAACAAATAAATAAATAAATAAATAAACAAATAAATAAATAAATACATAAATAAATAAATAAAAAAAATTACCTGATTCTGGGCAGCGAACCGAGACTACGAGTTTGACGGAGACGATTCCACCACCTCTCCAAACTCAAACAGCCGCAAAAAATATTTTATAAATATTAAACTATGGAACCAAGAATTCCCGAAAATTTCTGGGTACTCTTTGGTCTCCTCTCTATATCTTCTTTGGTGCAATGAGGAGAGGCTTATATAGGACCAATTTTTTGTCCAAAAAGAGTGTGGAAAGCAATGTGGGACAAAATGCAAAAGGCCAAAATTTGTCTATTTGAATGGTTTAGAGTAATTTGATCAATATGATGAATTCTCATAAATTAATTTAGCGAGCTTCTAATCTTAACAAAAAAAATAAAATAATTAATTTAATCGTAAACTTAGTGATTCAAAAAAAAATAATATATATAATTATACTTCCTCTTGCCATAATATAACTTCTACATCGTGATGTTCTAGCCTTTATGTTCTCATAGATGTAATTCACTAATTAATAATAGGATTACATATAAATATTTTAGTCTTCTTATCTAGTTCATAACCTACATTTAATTTACATTTACACCTACTATACCAATGAATAACATGTTAGGTCCACTAGTGAGCATTTTCCAGACACAACCATAGCAAATTTAGAAGCTCATGAGAGCAACTTACTTACTAAGCGTATAAATATGTATAATAAGATGTCTCTCTTGACAGATCCTTCTTTAGGACCAATCCCCGTACATAATTATACACAATCACTATACTAATCTATACAATGTGATAGTATACATAAGATTTATGCAATTATAGATACTTATCTTAAAACTTATGAATACGAGCATAATTACGTGACCTCACAAAAATATCATTAATCCATCTTCTCAAACTAGGTTCCAAGGTATTCTCACACAACACTCCGCAGATCGTTATGTATTTTCTATTCAACGGTGTACTCTATTCTATCAATAATATTAATCACGACTCTAATAACTTATTTTAAGTACTAAGGTGGCATATTGATCAATACACTATTAAAGAATGACTCATAGGATGTCAATATTAGTGCATTCTAAGCTGGAATGAGCAAATAGAGTCTAACATTCTGAAACAAGACACTACATACAATACAAGTCATTCTAGAGGTGAGTTACTTAGAAATACAACATCTTTACTAACGTCACTTTATACATAATAGACCACTTACGATATTAAGATCACAGTATCTTTTCTACTTCTATGAGTGGAATAGATACATCTTATCGATACAATCACATATTTAATGCTAATAACTATCAAATCCTATACTTCAAAAGTGTATATAGCCGAAAAGCTCTATGATCTTCGAGTTTATTCGCCCTACAATGAGTGACTGCTCAGACAAATGCCTGTGGGCGCCTATCAATCTATCGAGTAAACGAGCCGCCACCATATAAGTGCGCGCACGTTGCGATTACCAAATCACAATTAGAATCAAAGATATAATTAAATACTCAATATTTAAAGGAGACAGCCAGAGTGAATGTATGCCGGTCATCATGACCTATTCTTATCCCCAAATATTCCACAACATCTACAATGTCAAGAGCCAAATCATAACATCACTAATTATTGACGAGAACATCAGCAAGGCCCTTTGTATTTCACTTAACCCCTATGAGATCCTACATATATATATATATAATCATTAAATAACAGACCAACATTATCCATTCAAAAAGGAATCTAAACTATATATCTATCCTCTCGAATGCGCCCATATATAAGTCCTTAAAGTTCAAGTATATTATTTTATAGTATCATATCTAATAGTAATCTCATAACTATGCGCATACAACAATGGAAAACAACCAAATTACTCATCTCTCATTCAAAAGGTTAAAATATAAACTACCACCATCAGAAAATTGCGTATCACAGATTATAGTGTATGGTAAGCATTAAGATGTTATCATACAATTTTCGATACTCTCAACAAGAAGGTCCCGTAGTTTTGCTGTAATCTCGACAATAGATTCTAAGTGCGCGAAGCTATTTACATGTAGTTACATATATACATATGCATCATTGAAGAACAACCTATACACTCCCAACCATATACTGCCATTACATATATATATACATGTTGAATCTATAAGAGAACCATAGCAATATACCGAACAATTTCCTCGACACATTACAATTCGCATAACGTCAAAGATGCCATAGATCCGAGCAATATACTCCATGATTATATATGTGAACTAATACTCCAGATTTACATGATAGAGTATCATAAGTATCAAATAGTATAACCCAGCTCTTCAGGTTGGTAAAAATATCATTCAAATTTAAAATGTTCAACTCTCAAAAACCCTAAGATAGGTTATCATATCTTAACAATTGAAAACGTTTCATCTATAAGAGTATAACCCAAATAGATTTTATTAGCTCTAAATAATAGATATTGACACAAAAACTTTATACACTTTTATGAAAACAATCCCTTTATTTCGTACCTTTGAATTAAGACAAGATTCACACTGCTTTTTGCAGCATCTATAAAGAGTCTGTTTCCGTGCTTGCATAGGGAAGCATCTAGAGTTGCAAGGATCAAAAATCTCTATATAGCCCTCGGCAGTATCGGAAGGATGATAATGCGTTCACGCTATTGTATTGAACCTTATCTCTAACATTTCTCACTCTGAATTGCACGAATCCCGGATCACACACGCAGAAGTATGTTCATCTTCAGCATTGCCTTCAAGTCTGTACTTACTTATAGGAGGGTTTTCGAGTGCGATTTTCTAAGAGACTTTGGGTTCTTGATTTTAGACCCAGTAAAAGTATCAAGTCTTCATGCCCTGATAGAGGTAAAGTTAGGTGCTGTTTAACTACTTTAATAGTGCTCGAGTTATATATTTAATAGCTTAAATACTCTCTCTATTGCTAATTGGATACGCACAACTAAGGGCAACTCCCGTTACTAAAATCTAAAACTCTAGTATTTATCTAAGGACCATGCGTACCTGCGAATTTACTATGTTTACACCACAACTTCCAGTAAACTTTCTGTGCGAGGGAAATCGAAATATGCAGACGTACGCTTTTGGTTAGGGAGTTCCAGAATCTTTTCTTTGAAGCGTCGTGCCGACATATAACTGCTGACCCACTCCCCTGCGAGCAGTTGAATAGAATATGAGTACGACTGTGCATTGCGTCTGTAATACACGGAGTCGTATTCACAGGAATGGAGCGTGCTGATACCGTACCCCTTTTCGAAGTAGGCTACCAGTCCCGCTGAGATCACATAGCCTCTTCACTATGATATGTCTGTGACCAAAGGTACCCTCATCATAGCTACAGAGCAAAATACTGGATAGTAGCCGCAGCAAGACCCTACGAGGCGATTACCATCTGTTCTGTGACGGTCACGGTTCAATTGATGGTGGCTGCACCATCCGTTATGACTTCGCCGTTGAGACAGCACGGTGGCTGTACGTCCCACACAGGCTGCCTTAAGGGGCTCCAGGAACAGCCTCCATGGCTATTACAGCGTCCCTTATAGGGTACTTCATGCTCTTCTACATGGATCCCTATACTCGGCATGCCTCCTAATAGCGCGAATCTGAAGCTTTCCTTCTCTGCCCAATAATTCCCGCGACGCTTTCCAACCCAAATATGCTGTTACTTCATCTATTGAATTGGGTTTTGGTAAGAAAAAACATCGCTCCTTTACACATGAATTTGTAGGCAAAAACCAATAATAAGGTCAGGTAAGAACACTAAAAAACTCATGAAATTACTCGACCTAGACGTACGTGACAAGGTCAGAACTTCAGGTGCTAAATACTTCTTCGTTCGAAATGCCACTATGTGACACTATTCCTGATCGTTGTTAGAGTCCTCTCAAACATTTCAACGAATTATTCTCATGGGAACACATGATACAATCGCAACATATTTATTTAATATTATCATATCGTATAATTTAAACTCTTATTTATTCAAGAACCTTTAAAAGAACACTCATGTAAACATCACTAGGTAAACTATTCTAAGAACCCAGCGATTTTTAGACATTTAGGGTGACTTAGTCGAGTCTGCAACGTCTAGTCGTCACACTTGAAGAACTGTTACGGAAGCTGCATGCCAACACCTCTTTGCAACTACTTAGTGAGAGACATAACTGCCCCGGATATAGCTCAATGATTACAAACATATTGGAGAACCTTAGAACACTAAGTACCAACATTAGGGCTACTAGTAGTATCACCTAAGTTATTTTGCGAGAGGGGTAACTTGACAGGTTTCAATTCAATCTAATAATCGCACGTTGGATTCGCTAACGAATAGCTATAGCTGGTACTTATGAAAATTCTATGATTTAGTCATATTATAATGCAAACCGGATACTTCTTCCTATTGCCTTACGATGAAGATCACAACAGAATTAAAGATTGAACTAATGTCATTATTCTTTCAACTCTGTTTATAGGTAGACTAGAAAGTTGTCTATAACTTTAACGCAGTACTATGCTAAACCGTTACTTGCTAAGAAAGAGTTCCAGGATTATTATGATTTTGCCTCAAAGCGCTATGGAGAAATGCTCTCTTTGCCCCCCTGCGACCTCCTTTGTCACCTCAATTAATGAGCTACACTTGGTTACTCATAGTTTCTTCCCACAACAAAAGCTTATAGCTTACGTGGGCACAAGGCCATTATCTATTATCGTATCGACGGACTAGAAGTCCATATTGTAGAGTATGTAAGGTAACAATATAGTAATATCTCCTTGAAACTCATTCACTTGTATTTATTACGTCTCAGTAAAAATCTTTTCCTGGTATATAATATCAAAATCAATTTAAAAAGGTATTACTGACCTTCTATAGGCACTTAGGTGACTTAAAACATATGTCGTAATCGTGCAAGCCCAGAAGGTTCCAGTAGTAGAAGAATAATATATGCGATGGCACATGGTGTTTGACATTTTTTTTCATGGATAATTTGGAGTTGTGGATTGATGTCAAGCTCTAATTAACATGATATATCTAGTAATCACAATCTAGGCGTTTACTTATGCTCCATGCAATCGAGTCAAATGGATTTATGTTAAACTAATTGAAAGAAGAATGTCTTTGTCCGGTTGGTCAGGGCTGGGGGAGTCTAGTATCGGACTTGGGCAACCATACAGAGTGTGTTATTTGTAATTGGAATGAGAAAGCCTTGGTTACAAGCACCTAGTGGCCAATTGTGTTATTGCAATCGCTCCCTCCAGAAAGTGGTGTTTTGCGGAACCTTATAAAAAGTATTTTATATCTGTCTTATTTATCCATCTATCTATATAAAGTATTATTTGATAACAAAATTGATAGATATGAGTTAATGTTAGAGAGTGAATACAAATATTACTCATAAAATCAAGAGAATCACATCGTAAGCGTCGATTTGAATCAACATTAACTTGACTGTCTACATTTTGATACATTTCCGAGCATGGGTTCAAGGAAAAAGTAAGTAGAACTTCTAAGTCATTTTGGTCAAGCTAAACATTCATTTGTCAATTCCCTTTGTACTTAATATCGGTATTTAATATTAATTGTATTTCTTTTCAATCATTGATTAGGCTAAAATGTGGAGGTAGAAGGCTACATTTAACATCACAAGAAGGTAGTGTGATAGAGTCCACGGTCGCACAAGGGCCCCTCTTTTATGCTAGAAGATTCAATGCATTCAAGGTACAATAATGGAGTATCCATTCGACCTTTAAACAAAAGAGTGAAGAGTTTTCATCAGGAGAGGAACCCGAACAAAAATAGTGGTGTTAATGGTTTTAGTGTTTCAAAGACTGAAAGTTATTGCAAGTACAAGTGACAATCTCCAAAAGTCAGGCAATATGACATACTATGGTTAGATAGAAATGATATTTGTGGAGTTAAACTATATGAAGGAATTTAAGGTGTCTTGGTTTAAGTGTTTGATTGGGTTGATGCTAACCAAACGTAGAGGAGTTAAGGATGATGAACTGGGTTTCACACTTGTGATTTTCACGAACTGTCTGATACTTGAGAACCAAATCACATTGAGAACGTCAAGAGCCTTTTATTTTACAGAACAAGCTCAAAAAGTCTTAACTATTTGAGTTCAAGATCTTGTATAGTATCATGAATTTGATTTGTCCCCCGGATAATTAAACCTCAAGACAATTTGTGATATGGGAGATAATATAAAGTGTTGCAATTGACCAAAGTCATCAATGACAAATTGATACTCACAACTTAGTCCTCTCTTAGAACTGCGTGTGTTCCAGAGAATGAGTGTGCATGATTGGGCTTCGGATATTATGTGGTGTTAATGGGATAGAAATTTGAAATGGACATTACATTCTCTGGGGCAGGAGCTTCAAGAATATGGTAAAGCTAATGCTGATGGGAGGAAATTGCACCTTTAGAATGGAAGTGTTTCTTAAGAAGATAGGTCGGTACCTATAAGTAATAATGTAATATAGAAGAGTGTTTGCAAGTTTATTGAAAGAACTTCTAGGTGGGATCTGTTGAATTTTTAATTTAAATAAAATATCATTTGATTGCATATCATTTTGATTAATAGTGTTTGCATAAGTTTATATTTGTGTATTTTTAGCTTCTTGGATTGTTGTGAATTTATGCATAAGGTGTTCTTATGACGGAGATAATCTGATTTTCGTCGCGGTGAAGCTTTTTTTGTGTGCACAATTCACATACCGCTTATGTGTTATTTAATAAGTTGATGAGATGAAGACTATGCTCACTATGATTTTCATGTTATGCAATATATTGTTTGAGTTTAATATGGACGCTTTTATGCTGCTGAGGATAGATACGCTATACTTCAAGAGAGAGGTACACAATGCAAAAACGATGATAAAGGGTCGCACTAAGCACCTCTAGTTAATTGAACATGCACGATGATGAAACTTAATGGGCAACAATTATTAATATGAGCAGCTAAGTGGGTAGATGTTATTTCGGAAGTATGTAAACTCTGCAGCCCAACCTTATCTTTGCAAAGCATGGAATGGAATTATAGCATTAATCCCTTTAGGAAGATTTCATTGCTCTAAATAAACAGTACCAAGAAAACACATGATGCGTAATCTTAATGAGTGGAATAATTCATTGCTATATGCTCGGACCATTGCGAAGTCTGCAACCTATATGCTGAACTCAATTCGTTTTTGCTGGTAGGATAATATTATTTAGCTCTTTGTACTTGTTTTAAGATCTTTAAAGTTTTCATACGTGTTTTTGGTGATTGGTTCTGTCTAGACTGTTTTAAGTGGCTTGTCGAATGACTTCAGAATAAACATTTCATATTTTGCCTCTACTGAGCAGGCTTAAGAACTTTGTATTCTATCATCCTTATTGTTATTACATGCTTGCCTGATCAACGTTATTTACTCGATCGGCAGATATTGTCTGGTCATACTCAAAAACGTATTTAATTTCGTTTGCAAATAAATAAGGGTTCCAAGAACGTTGCAGATTAAAAAAAATTATTAATTCAAAAGTTTTGTCCTATCATTCTGGTTTTAGCAATGTGAAATATGTAGAAAT
>CM040619.1:81625809-81641512 GCA_022817965.1 Solanum lycopersicoides
AAATAGCTATTTCAAAGAACATTTTGTCCTCCTTTGATTTGGGAAACTAAGGTGGAGAAGTTACTTGGTTTTGCAATCAAAACTAAATGCTCAAGTATCATTGTGAAGACATCATCCTACCTATGATATCACCAATTTTCCATGAATTGTGATGGTAATTCCACAGCATCCCACTCTATGCCCCTTGTACCAGCAACCTAACCCTCATCATGCTTAGTTAGCATATGCCGAAGGGCATGTCCAAATTCATGGAGAACAGTCTCACTTACAAAAGCAGAATGTAAATGCTAAAGACACACCTGATTGTAACTTTCAACTCTGTAAAAGTAAATGCTTGGTACTATACTACATAAATTTTCATGAACAATAGATACAACTCGGCAAATGATCTGAAGCATCACGTATCTCATAAACAGGCTAATGAAGAAATCAAGAGTGCATAAATTTGACCGTCTTTCAAGAACTTCAACAAGAGGATTCAAGAGAAGCAGCACAGTAAAAGAAGCACTGTAACTTGGGCAGTTAAAAGAAGAAAGAGAAAATCGACCATGGAATGGTTCCCCATGGATAATAAGGAATGAGATGAATAGAAGATACTGCTTATACAGGGATTACCCATCATTAATTTAATCATTTACATTCTCTTAGAAAAATTCCCAAACCCTAAATTATTTAAAATATCTGCTAAAACATTTGCTCATATCCCTTACACCTCCACCCCTACCCACCTAAAATAATTTTTTTAAGAACTCCCACTCCAATGCGCTTATTAGTCCAGTAATTTCAAACACCGTAATTGAAGGCAATTAGAGTCAAAATAGATGCCTACCTATGGAATATCATTAAGCTGGGCTTATCCCCATCTGGTGGCATTTGATAACAAACCATGTGCGCAATAGGTAATCTAGCATTGGCACCATCTCGTGATAATACACGACTTTGGCTAACAACTCCATTCACCCATGCACCTCCACGTTTCTCAGATGGACAATAGTATGGATCAAAATAAAGTAGGCAATGGGACTTCCAGAAGTATCTTTCACGGGGTAAAACTGGACATCGTTGTTCCAAACCTAGAAAACCCTCACATCAGTGAACAACATTATTTGCCACTGCACACAGGAGCAGGACCAAAGGTAAAGTAAAGGCACCTGAACCAAGTCTTACCGGAGCTAATCCATCAGCAGGCTCAACATTGATACCGAACAACATATTTACAAGGTTAGAAAGACCATCATAACTTTAGGTAACGAAAAGTATGGGCGTAGTTCTTCCTGCAAATAAGCAGCATGTGAACTCAGAGCTGTACAACACAAGCATCAAAAGGAGGTTCTATGATGTCTAGCATTTATTGAATGCACAAGGCGCTCTTGTATTAACAAAAAAGGAACTTACTGTAAGACTTTACCTACTGGTCAAACAAGAAAGAGAAGGAACTTGTTTTAATATTAAAAAATCAAGTACTAAAATAATAGTTGATAAAATGATCAATGGTACACGTGTGTAAAGAAACAACATGGTGAAGTTAAAATACATGTTCTACTTAGCAATATATCAATGGTCTCAGACTATCAGGACGGATACATTCCTTTCATTTTTTTTCAACAGAAGTTTGGTTTAAGAAAGGATGATCAGGAAGCATAAAGCTTCTAGAATACTCGTCAACCATCAGAAGATAGACAGACATCAGAAGAAAGACATTTCAAAACTTGTGTAAGCAAAAAATCACATCTGCACATCCACATGCACACCGTTTATTGTTTCCAATCAACACTGTCAAGTGTACCACATTGATTGACGAAAGGGTTGTTATCTGCCTATATGGTCTTGGTAAATCCTCGCTTCTTGATGTACACCAGTGAGCATCATCTACTATGAAGGAGAGTTATTTAAGCTAAATGTGAACAAGCCGATAGTTGGATGACTAAGGAGGTTACTACACCATACAGGTCAGCCTTTGGATATCCATCAGAGCCCTGTGGAGTGAGTTGAAAAGCCCAGTCCAAAATCAGAGTGCTAGATGGGAACAAAACTAGCTTCTGGAAGGAAAAGAGGCATGAGGTTTGAAATCTGGAAATGGCCTTCCCAGATATATACAACCTAGTGCTTCATCAACAAAAGTCTGTAGCAGAGATGTGGTCACCTCAGGAATGGAGCATCAATCTTATAAGACAAAGCAATGATTGAGAAATTACACAGGGTGGCTGAGTTTTATAGTATTCTAGATCAGTTTACTTGGCTCCAAACTGGTGAAGATACCGTATGGTGGGGAAAGGTAACACCAAGGGCCTATTTAGGATCAATGCAGGCTGCAGCATAACGATTAATGAATCAGTCAACATCATCATATATTCGATTGACAATGGAATGTATCTGGAAGATTAAAGTACATCGTAAAGTATCTTGCTTTGTGTGGCTACTAGCAAGAGAAGCTGCTCTCACACTGGATAACTTGATCGAGGGAGGACTGCCTTTGTGTTCAAGATGCTCTATGTGTGAAGAAACAACACAGACAGTCAACCACCTATTCCTACGCTGCAAATTCACAGACCAGTTCCGGAGAGTTAATTATAAACCTCAATGGAATATCATGGACCATGCCAGGAAAGATTACACAAGCTCTAAAAAGTTGGGAGGAAATAGGCTCACTTGCAAAGGACAGGTGTAGATAGGAATCAAGTCCCTGCTTGCATATGGTGGACAGTGCGGAGGGAAAGGAATTCCAGATGTTATCAAAGCTTTAAAATGATGTGCAGAAGATCAAGATGAACTTTATGTTACTGCTGTGTTTTTTTGTGTAATCAGATATACTCTAATGATACTATGTGTATCACTGATGCTTTAGATTCATTACAGATAGAGTTTTTGAGCAAGCTTTGGGTTTAAATAAGACCCAAGGTCCATTTTTTCTCGAACACAAAATAAAGGGAGAAATAAAGAGAGACAGCCCACCTCGCTTAACTCATACTTAGATTCACAAAGCCTCTCGCTCCAGAAAGTAATATCCCAATGGTTCTGATCATCAGCTTCTGGAGAACCTTAACTTTTGACGAAATCTTTCAGGCGTTTCAAATTTACATAGATCAAGGTAAAAGCCTGTGAACGCAAAACATTACTAGCTAAGAGAGGTCAACCAGTTATTTTGGTTGCATCAAGATATCATCAGCTATCCAGCAATCACTTGTGATTGATATCCTTTTTATCAGGGGGGTTAAAACTCTTCCTCTGCTTTTCCTTGATGGAGCCAGAGGGACAATACAAAAGCTATAATACAAATTAAAATCTGAATGTACAGAGAGAAAATACTAAAGCTTTAAATAAACATTAATATGACTTATGATTGATGTGGACATGTGGTATAAAGATGATGTTAACAACAACGGCAACTTAGGGGAATTTCACAAGTGGGATCTGGAGAGAGTAGTGCATGCGCATATTACCCATACAAGGTAGAGGTTGTTTCTGATAGACCCTCCTCCGCTCAAATAAAAAAGTTACAAAGCAGTTTGAAAAAAGAAAGAAGCAGAGTGAAGAAACCAAGACAAGAAGCTAAAGAAAGCAATAACAACGCACATTAGATTGAACGAAAAGACAGACAGCTTTACACTAAAAGAAATTATAGATAAGGAACCTGAACTTCCGAATAGCGGAACGAAGTTCAGGATTATATTTGACGGACTTGAGATGATCCACCGCACCCCAATCTATCAATGCCTCCAATTCATAAGAGAAAACGAAACATACGATTTGCTTAAGCATTGCACGAATTCTAGGACCGACGTGCTTACATCGAATGGTGGGAAATCCCAGTCCTTCAACAAAGGATTGTCATCGGAAGCCATCGACATTGTACAAGAATTATCAATATTGTACAAGAATTATCAAGACATTTGTTATGACCTTAATAGGATCACAAATTCAGTTTACGATTTGAATTGAAAATCACAGAAAAACCAAACCGACTTTATTGATAATCGGAAATCTCAATTACACGTAACTAACTATCAACTAAGAACTTCATAACCTCCTTAGAAAATCTGTAAATGAGAAATGAAGAAGAAAGATGAGAACGAGAAGAAGTACAGAGAAAAGAGAAAGATAAGAAGAGAAACAGAGAAGCAGGAAAGAAACGTGACTTTTCCCAAAAATTAGTTACCCTTCTCTCTCCTCTAACCACTATTATATAACCACCTTCAGTCTACGTGGCATCATCCTCACCATTGCTTCCCATTAAATCCTAGCCGTTCCTTTCTAATGTTAGTTACTTCTTTCGAAATTCAGTTACTACTGTAGCCCTGTTCCGAGATCGAATCCCCACCTCTCCATAATTTTCCTACACTGATCTTCACTTCATAACATTCCCCACCGCATCAAAGAATCCTTGACCTCAAGGATTAGAGTCAAAACCAGGAAACTTAGCGCGCAAAAATTCATAATCCTCCCACGTAGCATCCTCAGGTGGAAGATTAGACCATTGCACTAGTACGCGCACCACTGCCACATTGTTACGTTTGACCATTTGTCTCTGCAAAATAGCCACTGGTTTTACCAAGAACTGCCCTGCATCATTCGTATAAGGCAACTCCGACTGTACTACCACTCGATCGCCCACCTTCTTTTTTAACAACGATACATGAAAGACCGGGTGAATCTTAGACTGCATAGGTAGAGCTAATTTGTAAGCCACTAACCCCACCTTCTCAAGTATTAAATATGGACCATAGTACTTAGAACTGAGTTTTAAATTTCGTCTCAAAGCTAATGAAGTCTGCCTATAAGGTTGAAGTTTCAAATAAACCCAATCGCCGACCGCAAACTCACGCTCAGTTCTTCTCTTATCCGCAAAAAACTTCATCTGAGCTTGGGCAGTAGCTAGATTATCCTTCAATAACTGAAGAAACTGTTGTCGATGCATCACCACATCCTCTGCTGCCTGTACTACTGTTTCCAGAAGAGGCCGGATCGAAAGTTGAGGCGGAGTATATCCATACAAAGCTAGGTAACTCCCACCTAGGTAACGCAACAACATTCGGCTGAGCTCGGTTGCGATTGTCCGGATTCGGAATGGGCAGCAAACCTGCTCCCACATTCGGAACTGCCGGTGCTCTTTCTAATACTCCCAACCTTTCCAAAATTAAATTCAATGCTCCTTGAATTCTAGCTTGAGCATGGCGTACCTCTTCCTGAGAATTCAGCAAATCGGCTAGCATTTCATCATGTCTAACTAGCTTATCTTCAGTGATCTTCCATCGTGTTCCTTCAGCCATTGCTCCTCCAACTGCACAGGTTCGAAGGCTCTGATACCAACTGTTATGACCTTAATAGGATCACAAATTCAGTTTACGATTTGAATTGGAAATCACAGAAAAACCAAACCAACTTTATTGATAATCGAAAATCTCAATTACACGTAACTAACTATCAACTAAGAACTTCATAACCTCCATAGAAAATCTGTAAATGAGAAATGAAGAAGAAAGATGAGAACGAGAAGAAGTACAGAGAAAAGAGAAAGATAAGAAGAGAAACAGAGAAGCAGAAATGAAAGAAACGTGACTTTTCCCAAAAATTAGTTACCCTTCTCTCTCCTCTAACCATCAGTCTACGTGGCATCATCCTCACCATTGCTTCCCATTAAATCCTAGCCGTTCCTTTCTAATGTTAGTTACTTCTTCCGAAATTCAGTTACTACTGTAGCCCTGTTCCGAGATCGAATCCCCACCTCTCCATAATTTTCCTACACTGATCTTCACTTCATAACAATACTGTACAAGAATTATCAATATTGGGAAATCCGCCCTTCTTCTTTTTTCAATCCATGCAAACAAAAGATCATTTGTCACAAATTTAAGTTGCACAAACGGTTTTATATTTATAGAACTACAACACTTTAGGTATTCTTCAACATATATTTATATTTGAGGAAACACATTCTTCTTTTTTTTTTTGTCTCTTTTGCTAACGGAAACTAGTATTCCTGACGCGAATCAAAAAATTGTGATACCACAGTTAAATATATTTCAACGTCAATATGCAATATAAAATTACAGGGTGAAACTAAATTTTAGAGTGGAAGTCTTTTAGAGAGTCCGGAGCCTAAAGTGTACAAAATATTAACAAAAATTCTAAAACGGTATATAAAATTTTATATTAACCAAAATGGCAAAATCGCTGCATCAGCAGCGATTTACTCCACCGGAAAAAGCAAAATCGCTGCCTGTGCAGCGATTTTGCAAAATGTGTTTTTTTTTTTAAAATCGCTGCCTAGGCAGCTATTTATATAAAAAAAAAATTCGTAAATCGCTGCCATTGGCAGCGATTTACCCAATTTTTTTTTTTTTTTTAAAATTTTTTATTTAAATTTTGTTTAAATTATTATTATTTTTAAATTTTATTTTTTATTTTTTGCTTCCTTTTTTTTTAAACAAAAAGTTTAAATAAAAAAATAATTATTTTTTAAAATCAAATCTTTGCCAAGGCAGCGATTTTTAATTAAATTTTTTATTTATTTTTTAAAATCAAATCGAAAAAAAAATTGATTTTAAATCGTTGCCTTGGCAGCAATTTGATTTTTTTATAAAAAATTTAATTAATTAAAGGCAGCTATTTTATTTAAAAAAGAAAAAAAATTGTTTTAAACTTTTTTAAAAAAAAAAAGAAGCAAAAAAAAAAAAAAAATTTAAACAAGTCGCTGCCTCAGCAGCGACATTTAAAAAAAATTATAAAAAAAGTTTTTTTAAAAATAAAATAGCTGCCTTTAATTAATTAATTTATTTTTAAAAAAATCAAATTGCTGCCAAGGCAACGTTTTAAAATCAATTTTGTTTTCCGATTTGATTTTAAAAAATAAATAAAAAATTTAATTAAAAATCGCTGACTTGGCAAAGATTTGATTTTTAAAATAAATTATTTTTTTATTTAAACTTTTTGTTTAAAAAAAAGGAAGCAAAAAATAAAAAATAAAATTTAAAAATAATAATAATTTAAACAAAGTTTAAATAAAATTTTTTTTTTAAAAAAAAATATATTTTGGGTAAATCGCTGCCAAATGCAGCGATTTTGTAAAAAAAAAAAAATTTAAATTTTTTTTATATAAATCGCTGCCTAGGCAGCGATTTTAAAAAAAAAAAGACATTTTGCAAAATCGCTGCACAGGCAGCGATTTTGCTTTTTCCGGTGGAGTAAATCGCTGCTGATGCAGCGATTTTGCCGTTTTGGTTAATATAAAATTTTATATACCGTTTTGAAATTTTTGTTAATATTTTGTACCCTTTAGGCTCCGAACTCGTCTTTTAGATGTATTATTTGAAAGCCCACAACTTATGAAAATATCAAAATCCTCTATTCCTATTCAATCTTACCAAATGAACAAATTATAGTTCATAAACAAGATATTAGAATATCCTAATATATCCCAGTAACATTGATAAATCACCTGTCTCCAAATTTCTTATAAATAATTGTGATAAACAAATGAATCAGGAAGATATTTAAAAATCAAATTAGTCCATGACTCAAAAAAGTAACAAAGAAAAAAAACTATGTAAGAAGAAAATCAAAAATACCCATAAACTTAAACAAAAAAAAACCTTATATAACACTACATGAATTATTTTTTTCAAAATAAATAAATTTATGACAGAATATATGTTATATGTAATATGAAAGGATATATGTGATATCCTTTATTACAAAATCTAAACTAACAATAATGCGGGAAAACCAAGAGCAGTACAATGAAACAATACAGCAAAATTTTCCTGGAAAAGAACATCCAACTAGCACGGTGCACTTGCTACACATGGCATATGATGATCAAAATGGCATAAAGGGAGACGAGAAATGAGAAATCCATTTATAACCTGTAGTCAGTAGCAATGCTTTGTTCTAAAGTGAATTATTTATAATAACTTGAAAACAATTACAGTTGCAAATGTCTCTAATGGCCTTTAAAATGGGGCAGAAGGTTCTAGAACAATCTTCATGCAGAAGAGGTAAGTAGGCCATTATGCCTAAGCAGCGGTTCTGGAGAAGGTTCCCGTCCCCTAAATTGCACGAATACCTGAATATGCATCCAAAGGCAAATTAAAACACAGTAAAGGATAACGCATCAGAAGCCAAAGCTAAATTATAGTGATTCTCTTGAAAAAATGAGCAAAACATTAGAAGACATTGGCATGGTTATAATCCCCCTACCTCCAGTGGAGCCTTTCCACCTCCAAGAGCAAGAACAGTCTCCCTGAATCTCTGGCCTGTTTCTTTTACAGCCTACTCAAATTTAAAGCCACTACTATTAGTTGAATGGTGAAAAATATGACTAAAGATTACAGAAGCAAAAGTTCTAAACTTTACCTTCTCATTCTCTAGTCCAACATCTTCAAAAGCAGAGAAAGCATCTGCAGACAAAACCTCTGCCCACTGCACAAATTGGAAGATACTTTGTATGGTTAAAGCATGTCTTGAGTTTTAATCTAAACAAGTCTTCACCAAAATTCATTGTTTATATAAAAGAAGATATAAAACCACTAGAAAGAAAGGAGATTTCAACAGTCTTATTAGTAGAATATCTAAATCCAAAAAGTTATTTCTTAAAGCCGGAAATACTATATGAAGAATGTAGTTAACAGGAATAGATGATAATAGAACATCCGTCAAAAAACTATTACCATTACCACGTCAATATAAGAGAAATAAAATGTTGCTGAGCAAAAGGCAGATATAAGCTATGTTGCTCGGACTCTCCAAAAATGTCACAAGTGCATGGTGGATACTTCAAAAGTAGTGCAATTTTGAAGGATCCGACATGGGTGCGACAACATTTTTGGAGAGTCCGAGCAACTTAGGATACAGCAACAGTTTCAGTACTAGCCTAACAGTTTGGTCAATATAAGCACATGCTATCAAAACGGCAGAGGAATTTTAAGAATAAGTAGTGAAAAGTTTAATTATTACCAACAAGATTGACAAAAGAATCGTACGTTCTTATATCACAGAAGAGAAAGCTAAATTTCAGAGGCAACGATAAATCTAAAAAGATATAACTTCTCCACTTTAACACCACAATATTTATACACAACCCTCACAGGAAATACAACTAACTAGAAATATATAGGAGCTAAGAACCACAAAAAGAAAGCAGAAGCACCTTGTAACTGTAGTATCCAGCAGCATATCCACCAGCAAAAATGTGACTGAAACTGGCAAGGAACTTATCGTCTGGGAGTGGAGGAAGCACTTGGGTTTTCTTAGAGACCCGTCGGTCAACACAATAGATTGATTCCGAACCACCCGGAACATATTTTGCATGTAACTCAAGATCAACAGTTGCAAATCTCAACTACAAAGAAAGTTTTATGGCCACTGGTAAGCATTTCAACAGCATCATGAAATCATGACATTAAACATCATTAATGCTGAAAATTTTAAATAAAATACCTTCACCATAAATAAAGAGCAGAAAAGATCTACAGAAAACTTTACTCCCTGGGAACAATTTAGAGTTCTAGAAACATAATCAAAGAACGCAAAGGAAACTAACCAACAAAGACAATTCAGGTAGATGCAGGCACTGGTGCATGAATCAAAACAACAGAGAACATCCCTTTAGTTGCTACTACGTTTTACATCCTTCTGGAGCACTTACTATTGACACAACTTGATTAACTAACTAGACTTGAAGACAAACCATGAATAACCATACATCCAGCAAAATGTCACTATTCCTGAAGACCCGATTTAGGAAGAGTGCATTCAAAACTTATTTTTCTCCCCCCTCCAATTTCAAAGTCGACATAGAAAGGGAAACATGTGTTTATTAACTTTTGTACATTAGAATATTATAAATGAACCAGAAAATAGTATATATTAAATGCATGTTATGCAGAGACTTTTTTTTGGTGGCCCATGGAGGTCTCGAACCTGCATGTTATGGAGAGGCTTAATGTCTCCCACCAAGAGTTTTAGGGGAAACTACAGACTCCGATCATAGACATGAATTATTTATATAAGGAAATAGAGCATGAAAACTTTGGAATATATATTGTTGGCATACAACAATGGTTGAAAGGAAGATCAATCAAATGGTTATTATTGGAAAAACAAAGTAAGAAAGGACCAGAAAAGAGAAAAAGGGGGAAGTTCTCACCTGCCGAAGACTTAAGGTACCTGCACGGAAAGTTTTAGCAGCAAGAAGCTTCTTGTATATGTCTTCTGGGAGTGTCTCTCCAGTTTCATGATGCTTAGCAATACCCAGCAGAGTATCCCTGCAGAGCAGCTCATCAATAAAATGAGTAAAACAGCTAACTGATTCAAAGGAAAAGATACATTGATTCTTCAACCATATCACTACTGCAGTATTTTTGAAAGTGAAAAGCGCAAAAAACGACAAGGTCTGTGTGACTTGAAGCGAAAAGTGAAACGCAGGCTCCTTTGAAGTGAAGCATACAATTTATGAGAAACTAAACAAAATCAAACATACATAAACTCACTACAATAAAAATTAATTGCATTCAAAAGTAACTTATTCAGAGAGAATGTTGGCATGGAGACATCATAGAAGCGACAGACAGCATAAAAAGCATATGAAACAAGAGTTGATTAAATGGTGGTGTTTTGTTTGGTTTGATTTTAGAAGAATCCTTTTGATAATGACCTAGGCACGCCTAACAGGCAGGGGCCCTCTGAAAATAGCTATTTCAAAGAGCATTTTGTCCACCTTCTTTGTTTTGGAAACATAAGTGGAGACCTTACTTGTTTTTTCAACCAGAACTAAACGGATCAAGTAATATTACAAGGACATCACATACCTGTGATAGCACCAATTTTCCATGAATTGTGATGGCAATTCCACAGCATCCCACTCTACACCCCTTATGCCAGCAACCAAACCCTCATCCTGCTTAGTTAGCATATGCTGAAGGGCATGTCCAAATTCATGGAAGACAGTCTCAACCTACAAAAGCAGAATGTATTCAATACCAAAAACATGCCTGATAGTAACTTTACTTGTGTAGAAGTAAATGTTTGGTACTATATTGGCATAACTTTTCATGAACTATATATACAACCCTGCAAATGATCTGAAGCATCATGTATCTCAGAAATAAGCTAATGAAGAAGTCGAGTACATAAAAATTTTCTCTGTCGAGACCTTGAACAAAAGGATTCGAGAGAAGAAGCACTGTAACCTGTGGTTTTTGTATAAAAGAAAAAAAGAGAAAGACCGGACATCAGATGTTTCCCCACAGATAACAAGGAAAGAGAGGAATAGAAGATACTGTGTTTATACAGTAATACCCAACAGACATAATCATTTACATTACCTTAAAAATATTCCTAAACCTAAAATTAGTAAAAATATCGGCTTAAACATTTGCTCATGACCTCATGTCCCTCCCACCACCACCCATATCCACCCAAAAGAAAATCACCTTGAAACCCACTCTGATGCAAAGCCTAACAAGTAGGAGATTAGCCAAAGCTGATGATATAACATGCAGCAGAATAGCTTATTGAAGGCACTTAGAGTCAAAACACATGCTTACCTCACGGAATGTCATTAGGCTGGGTTTATCCCCAACTGGCGGCATCTGATTACAAACCATGTGCGCAACAGGCAATCTAGCACTCGAACCATCTCGTGATAATACACGGCTTCGGCTAACAACTTCATCCATCCAAGCACCTCCACGTTTCTCGGATGGACGAGAGTATGGATCAAAATAGAAGTAGGCAATAGGACGTCCAGAGGAATCATTCACGCGGTAAAACCGGACATCATTGTTCCAAACTGGAGCTAATCCATCAGCTGGCTCAACATTGATATCAAACAGCATCTTTACAAGGTTAAAAAGACCATCCATAACTCTAGGCAGCGAAAAGTATGGGCGCAGTTCTTCCTCGTTTAGCTCATACTTAGATTCACGAAGCCTTTCGCTCCAGAAAGTAATATCCCAATGGTTCAGATCATCAGCTTCTGGAGAACCTTGACTTTTACAGAAATCTTTCAGGTCTTCCAAATCTTTAACTGCAGGATCCCAAGAAGCACTGCGAAGCTTTTCTAAAAGCTCTTCGGCTTTTTCAACAGTGGCCATTTTCATCGCCATGCTTACCTCAGCATAGTTATTGTATCCAAGGAGCTTAGCCTTTTCCAATCTAAGCTTTAGAATTTGGTTAATCATCTCTGTGTTATCAAGGTCTCCACTAGAAGCACGGTTTATATAAGCACGGTACACCTCTTCTCTAAGAGTTCTATTCTTTGCATGTTGCATCACAGACATATAACTTGGCGCATCCAATGTAATGATCCATGGCCCGTCTTCTGCAGTAGCATTTTCGTGCCCCTGTTTTTGACACAGGCAGCAAAGGAGAACGCATAAGAGATAAGGTAACCAAAATTAATTCAGTTGTCAAACATCCACAAAGAGAGCTTCCGTGTTACCTTAGACACTGCTGTCTGTGCAGCCAAACCAAGAGATGTGGCAGGCAATCCCTCAATATCCTTGTTATCTGTTATTAATTTTTCAAACTTCTTGGTGGAATCTAAAACATTTTCCTCAAATTTCTGAGATAGCTTTGCTAAATCCTGCAAAATGAAGATAAGGTCAAATGCAAGATAGTGACTTAAAATACAGTTTCAGCTGTGCGGTAATTGTCTGACTGTTTGCAATAAGTTAAAATATTACAATGAGGATAAAATCTGTAAAAATTGAACAGGAATATTCTCAGTTACTTTTAGTTCCAACATAATCATCTAGCAATTCGAATAAACAAACACTTTGCATAAAAGGACTCCAACCACCTGAAACATATTTTCAGAGACAATGGAAAAACAGCCACAACATAAATCAGATAGGTGTACAAGTAAAATAACTTCAAACATACATCTAAAAGGCATCACCTGTAGATATATAGCTTTAATACCAGTCCGTTAAATTTTTCACTTGTTAATAGTACATTTAAGAAGAGACACAGAGGGGGGGGGGGGGGATAGAACAATGAGAAGACTATGTTCAACAAGAAACCAGAGCACACCTGTTCAATCTTGTTAAATTGCTCTCTTTTATCATCCTCAAGAGCGATACCACTAAGTACAGCCTCCTTTATTTGCGCTGCACGAGCAAGAAGCAGAGTGTGAGATGACCATTTAATTGCACGCAATGCGCTGGAAAGACCTCAAAAGAAAGTTAAACATTAAAAATATGTGGTCTTCTTTGATTTCTCTTGTTCTTTCTTTCTGTTTCTATTTTTATTTTATTGTGAGGGTGGGTTTGGAAACAACAGTTGATTTTTTAACGGAATCATGTGACCAACAAGCACTTCCATGGAAGTTGCAAAGAAATTACTGTACATACAATTTTATTAATATACAGTTCTTAGCTATACTGGATAAACAATAACGATTCTGCACAACTACCAAAAACAAATTGGCAGAGAGAACTTGATGCATTAGGAAAAGAAAAACTAAAACTACAGTCCTGGACAGACCGCAACAGGAATTAAATAGATTTTCATGCTTAAATACATTGCCTCCCGAATTCGAAAAGATAAAAGGAAAAATAAGTTCATGAACTTACATTCAACTATTCGTTTACGAGCATCACTCAAAGAGTCCCACTCAGGTGCCTCCCGGATGGCTTTGAATGCATTATAGATTGGCTTACTCTGACCCAATTTAAGCTGAAAAGCAACTTTTTCCGGCTGCACGAGAAGTAAATAGTATCAATGATGCAATGAAAGTAGTAGTGTATCCTAGGATAAGGAGAAAAGAGCATGGGAATCTTGCAGTAAGACACATATCAAGCCTCAAATTTGAATGTGTATAAAAGGATGTATATCAGATTGAATCTTGAAAAAAGTGTATAGTCAAACAGAAGATATCATTATCTATCCAGCAAGCAACTCTGATAAAGCTATAATACAAATTAACATTTGAATCTACAGAGACGAGACTACTAAATTACTCCTCGTAATTGTTGTGGCCAAGAGTTGATGTAAAAAAGAACTCAAAACAAATTGTCGGGAGAAATTCAAGAACATGGGTAAGGAAAAGAACCACGTTGTATTGATTGAACGAAAGAGACGAGATCTTTACACTCTGGGAGATTAAGAAATCACAGACATAGAAAAAATAAATTGGTATGGCTTCAAGCAAAGAATCTTCAAGAAAACTATATCATTCGTCAAAAAGGGTTCAAGATGATATTATTTTTCAAGAAAATTATAATTGTGATGCAAAAAGGCCCCAAGATTACGAACCTGAACTTCTTCAAGAGCGGAACGAAGTTCAGGATTATCTTTGACGGACTTGAGATGATTCACCGCACCCCAAACAACCGTCAATCTATCAATGATCTTCTCCAATGGCTCCGCCAGCTTGGGCCAGGTAGGCTCCACAGTCTTCTCCAAAGCGCTCAATTCCTCATCCTACATTCAAATCACAAAATTAACGCGCCACACTATTAAACCCTACGTTCTTTCCAAGTATATAAGAGAAATCGATACATACTATTTTCTTAAGCAAGGCACGAATTCCAGGACGGACGTGCTTGGCTTCGATTACATCGAATGGTGGGAAATCAAAGTCCTTCAACAAAGGATTGTCATCAGAAGCCATCGACATTTTAGAAGGATGATCCGAAATGGATGCCGACGATGGAGAAAATGATCGGACGATGATGGATTTACGAGGTCGATTACCGGGAGAAGTTGACTTGCGGAAAGTGTGAAGACAGAGAGAGAAAGAGGATGACCAGAGGGGACAAGAAGGGCACTGAAGTAGGTTTTTGGTAGATAAACGTGAAAAAGAAGAAGTGGGTCTTAAGCAAAGGTGAGCTGAACGAGATAGCGAAAAACGAGTCGCCATTAAAATGAGGAAGAGGCTTAATATAAGTGATGGAGTGGTAGAGGAGCCGTACAGGATTCGGCTTAGCGGTGACGCTATCCTCCTATATTTCATCTTGGCCTTTTTTTTCTTCTTTTTGTACAAAGTTTTGAATAAAGTTAAAAAGTTTTTAAGTAATTCGTGTGTGTATGATGTGATGTATTAATATAGTATATCTATTGAACTGAATAATTTTTAATTACTATAACATGACTTAATAAGTTATATAAATAAGTACCCAGTTTGATACTTGATAAAGATTTAATCTTAATCATCTTAATTATAACAGTTTCGTGTTATTATGTATACATACATTTTAAAACTGGCACATGTTGTGCAAATAATAATCTCGAGAGTCAATATGTGTGCTTTCATATTGTTCTGTATATCTGGAAAATTATGATACAAATTTTTAATTAAGAATGTAATTTAATTAGTTTAGACAATTAAAATAAATAAGTTAATGGATAATAAAATAAAAGTGCGTATTTAAAATAAAGTTTTATTTCAAATTTTAATGGAAAGAAATAAAAAGTCAAATTCATTGAAATTTAATTAGCTAGTAAACCTAAATTTTTAATTAAGAATGTAATTTAATTAGTTTAGACAATTAAAGAAATAAGTTAATGGATAATAAAATAAAGGGAAACTTACATAAATATATTATAAAAAAATATTTTACATTTATAGCAATAAGATTTCTTTTTCACTTGATCACTTTTAATTCATTTATAATACAAGTTTAATTCATATTACAAAGAACAATTTTTTATTCACATATAATACAATTTTAATTATAGATAATTCATTTATCACACATTT
>CM040619.1:81641537-81712028 GCA_022817965.1 Solanum lycopersicoides
TAGAAGAATATTTTTGAGGTTATCAAAAAGAGTAACGTGTGGGGCTAGGTAGGGTGGAAAAGGATGAAAACATATTCCAACGTTTTTGCCTTATGGTCGAAGTATAAGGTTTATTAAAGCCTTTGTAGAAATGCAGAGGCTACCAAAAGGCACAAAGCGGTCGATTTTGGCAGTGATGATTTATTCCAAATCTATTATGATTAGACGCTTAAATTAAACAATTAACATCATTTGATTAATAAATGGTTTATTTAGACATTTGAATGGAATGCTTTAATAAGCCCAATATTACTACTTTATTGAGTGTAAAATTTATATATAAAAAAAAGTCTTAACGGAATCTGTTTTCTGTCTTGTATAAAGTTAGATATAATATAATTTTTTATCATCGTGCGCTTCTTATTATTTTCTGTGTCTCTGACTTTTAGGACTACGCAAATAGTCTTTTGAATTCTTTCATTTTGAATAAATTAAAATAAAAAGTAATTCTCAACGTATTTCTTTCGAGCATAATGTACTCCAAAATTAGTGTGTATCATCTTTTATTTTTATTTCGAATCTTACCATGCGTGGGCCTCTTGATCAATTCTCTTTTTCGCAATTTCTTTCTAGAATTTGTTTTCGTGGAATATGAACTTTTATTATTTGTTTTCCTTAAAATCATTTTGCGATACTCTCTTGTTAAGATGAATGATTAAAATCCTCGAGATTCATATTAAAACTATGATGATTCAATTAAAAAAATAGATGTACAAATTTAAAGAAACGTTATTCGTGTAAAATTTGGTAAGAGCCCCACGTAGTCCTTTCTGAGATTGGGCAAAGCCAAATGAGTACATAAATGACTGGGCTGCCAGGTTCAAAAATATGAGATAGGAATAAGGTCTAATCGTATGGCCCAAGGATTGCTTACGAAAATCCCAAAACTTTTAGTTTTTACTTATTAACCATTATTCCCTAAAAAGTTTTTATAAATTTTCAATCTCTCATTTTCCGCAGCATACACAATTAAATCGTAATCTTCGTCAGCATCAACATTATGTACTTCCTCGGTAATCGATTAGGTCGTTCATGTATAAAATATACTCGAGGCTGCGTCACTCAGATTAGTGTATCGTCTCGCACATAACAGATTAGTGTAATCCCGCAGCATCAGTTAATGTAATCTCGTGCGATCCAGATTTAGTGTATCAATGTATAAAACGTACGCTCACACATCAAGGATTATTGGCATTCACGGGCGTTAGAATTAATGTATCGTGAGCGCTTATATTATTGTATCTGTTGACAATTTTGTAATTAATAAACTTTTAAAGAGATAAGATTATAATTTTGGCCTTAAAAGTTATATGATTTGTGTAATTTTTCCCTTATAAATATGAATTCTTTCTTTGCACGTCAGTGGATTTGACTGACCTTACCGATATGATATTTCTTAAGGGAGAATCGAGACCCTTGAAAATTTAACAGTCATACAACTATTTATACGCGAATCCAGATCTATCTTTCAATTTGTACTGGCTTCCTTGGTCTGCATATGAGTGTGGTTAGCTCTTCATTAAAAAAGAACAATAATCTAGATATCATTTATAAAGTTACCCTTATTTATATATGATTGTTTTGTTCAGAATTACACACTATTAAAAGAAATTAATTCTTTTCACAATTAAATAGTATATAAAATTTCTTTGTTTACAAAAAAGAAAAAAGAAAGCTGTAAATTGGTTAAGATACATGAGATTAGTATAATTACTGAGCATACATATTTTTTGAGTTTTTTTTGTAGTGTTGATAAATGGGAAAGTATTCATGAATTAATGAGAATAAGTAGTTACTTACTACTCATATGTGAATAAAAACCACTGAAGCTTCTTTGGTAAAAACCAAAACTGTCTCCTACCTGACTCATAAACAGAAGATGGAACTAACTAATTAAAATAAATAAATTTTACTAATATACATATGTGACTTCCAAAAAAAAATATCTTATTACACTTGATAGACTTTGAATCCATGTGCCTTGTTCACTTATACATCACTTACACCGTCACAAACTCTTAACACTTTCTTCCTACATTTTTATTTGTCCATTATAATTTATACTAAAAATAATTATTTATCATTACCTTATTTAGTTTAAAAAATTAAAAGATAGTTAATTTTTTATGTTATTTTACCCTCAATAATATAAATATATTATTCAATATCTAACCTATTTGAACTTGGATGAATTTAATTGACGATTAATTAATTCAAAATTTGTACTACTTAACTCAATTTATTGTTGATCGATTCATATTGATGACTCAGTTTATTAGTGCAACCCTAATACACAAGGTAACCCTGCAGGGTTTGTTGAGTCAGAAAACAAGTAGTGGAATTTTTTTAACATTTAAAAAGTAACAGTAAAGTTGGAGATCTCAATAATATCCAAGCTTCTGTTCTGTGGTTGAAGATCTATCTTTTGCTGGATGATTTGACACCTGTCTTATTGGCATAGAATGGATTTAATTTCAAGATATAAGTTCATTAATTAATTATTATTGTTCCAGTAGGAGAATCTCATTGTTTAATCACAATATAAGTGTGTTCACGTGGCCATAGTCAATGCCAATTCGACAAATCTTACTATACTTATCTCCAAATTTCTCTAAACTAAATTAATTAATTACAATGGTAATCCAGATCCCTAAGGTTAATGTGTATGGGTAAATATTGTGTTCCACAAAGGCGCTAATTAAACTGGACCCTAGGCTATACTCTATTCACCTCAACAAGTATAGAGTGTTCGATATTTTATTAAGTAACTCTTTATTATTTTTAACTATTAATTAATATTGAATTTTATTCGCACGCTCAAAAGTAAAGTAGTGAGGTTAAGACGATATTACTAGGGTTTGACAGGAGAAATTTGGAAAGCTAGAGAATTTAAGGGAGTATATAATAAGATAAAATCCATAAAGTAATTAGTACGATTTGGTTATAATACGGTGGAGATATAACTAATGAAATATATAGGCGTGCACTCAATGTACTTGTATTTCTTCTTGATTGGCGAATCCATCCATCCTTCACGTGTTTGTCGACCCCATTCTGTTTTTATGTCTCTTACAACAAACTTCAAATATAGAGAGTTAATAATCCTTTAATTAACCTTGGTGTCTTTCTCTTTCACACTAACCTAAATCTATATCGTCATGAGAATTAAACACCAAATCGAACCCTCCATCCTTCAAGTCATGAATGTGTTTGTTTCTACAGCAGAAAATTCTCTAATAGAAAGTCATCTATTCCATATCAGCAGAGGCGGAGCTAGAATTTTCAATAAGAGGGTTCAAAATCTATAGAAATAGACACATGAAGTAACCGAAGGCAGAGTTTTGGGTGCACCAATATAAACATAACTCAAACAAAAGGTCTAAGTTAAACTTAAAATAAAAATAAGCTTAAGCAAGATTCGAACCATGGTCTAGAGCGTGGTATCTCTACCTTCTACCAATTGCCCAAGAGCACTTCTATGTTTTTTATGGGTGCACTGTTAACTATATCTTACTTCCTACCAGTTTTTCAAAATAGATATACATATATACATATGATTTTTTTGAAAGTTACCGGGTGCACGTGCACCCCCACGACATAGGATGGGTCTGCCCCTAGCCAAAGGGGGTTTGACATCTACTATATATACATATTAGATTATTTGAACCATGTATAAGTAATAGAATTTTCGCCTGCCCATATGATTGCATTAATTGATCGAATCCTACAATAAATATCATGCGCGTACCAAATGGAAAAAGAACTTGTAGCATATGCATATTGATTAAATGTTCTTGAATCTTGCCATAGAAAACAAAGAAAGTTATTGAAATATATTTGCCTAATCATGATCATCAATATTGGAAATGTGACACGATCTCTTCCACTCAATTTCAAATGTAACTAGCTCCTTGTGCATGCCATGATTTTAGGGGGAAAATTACCACTAGATATATAAATAAAAATAAAGAAAAGGGAGATCATTAGTAAAAAAAAATTGTACCTTTTTTGACAGGGAGGTAAAAAAGCAAGGGCACGTGAAAATTCTTAAAAGTAAGTAAAGAGTGTAGCTGTTTATCAATTTCCAAAAGAGAGTCTCTGACTCATTTTATTTTACCTTACCTTAAAAAGGGTTTTCTTTTATGGATATAGTTTAAGGTTACTAAAATGGGAAAATTATTTTTCCCTAATTAGAATTATTAAGACAACTCTTGGATTCCCCACGCGTCAGTAAATCATACGGTGACGGCGGTATTAAAAATAGTACCACTTGACAACTTAAAAATATATATTTACCAAAACAATAAACCACAAATTAAAATTAAATAACATTTTAAGTTGTACACAAAAACCAAAAGCTTATAAAAGGCTCCTTCCTGATTATGATGTTACCCACACTCTTTAAAAGACTTTTGATTTCATTTCATTAAGCTCTCAAAGTAAGTTTTTTTTTTCTTCTTCTTCTTTAGTTTTTTTAAAGATCTAATAGATATTGTAATTGATCTCTTTCATTCGTTATAGATCCAAGTAAAACCCTAGATGGGAAGGGGAAAGATAGTGATTCGAAGGATCGATAACTCAACGAGCAGACAAGTTACGTTCTCAAAGAGAAGAAATGGATTGTTGAAGAAAGCTAAGGAGCTTGCGATTCTTTGCGATGCTGAAGTTGGATTGATTATTTTCTCTAGTACTGGAAAGCTCTATGAGTTTTCTAACACCAGGTATTATTAACTTTGATAATAAATGTCTTTTTTTTTTTTTAATACTAGTAATGGGAGTCTATTTTAATTTTGACTTTGCTTGAAATTGTAATTTGATGAATATTGCTAATAATCAGATATTTGCTCAGCATTTTTTGTTTTGTTTTGTTGATAAATCACTAAACAAAAGAAGAAAAGAAAAGAAAAGTAACCATTGCGTGAGAATATTTAGTATATACAGTATCGACTCTTTGACTGTTTAAGAATTATAATATGAAGGTTTCACCTTTATTTTGTTTTAATTGACAGTTTTTGGTTATGATATAAGTTCTACAGAAAGAATATTAGAGCTTATTATATAATCATCCCATGAAATAAACAATACACATATTGGAAATCTATAAGACTCATGATCTTATGTGATTAATTAATTAAGTCATTAATAAGCAGAATTAACACTAGTTGTATGCTGATTAATATTTATAATTGAATGATGATGATGATTGTTTTCCTTTCAATTGCTTCTAGGATATTAATACAGCGTAGTTAACCCTTCCCTCTTCTTCCTTAATTATATTTTATCTATATGCTAATTGTTAAAAATAAAAATAAATCTAGCATGAAAAGTACACAAGAGTTTGGTTGAATTCAGCGATTTTGATCCAAATCGGTGTAATTATGTTGAGAAATTCATTGACTATTATACATATTTAACTGATTATTGATAAATTTTAAATTTTAAATCTGCCTCTAAATTTTACTATTTCCTAAGACCAAGAATGGTCTCTTTTAGAAAGGCAGATATATAGTAGGTTGGACATACACAGCTGGTTTTGTGGGTCATGATGATATTATCCAAACTAAAAATAGTAATGTTGGGGCTCCAAAATGAATGCATATCATATTACTGTACCAAGCACAATATGAAGTTTGTTATGCATAAATTGCTATAGTTTTATTTGTCATATTGCTATCATTGTGTGAAAATTATCAAGATATTCTCATAATCACAATAGTGATATATCATTGAAAAGAAGTAGTCATAATGGTATAAGACACAATCCCTTAACCTTATTTTATAACAATAATAAAACAAGCAATAGACTTGCTTAATATCATGAAGCTAGCAAGTTGAATAAGTTTTGTATATATGATGGAATTTGAGTTTATTGCTTTAGCATGTTGCAGGTAGAGTAGAGAGGATAAATGCAAAGAAATGTAGTACAACTTTTGCCAAAATATGACATTAATTCTTAAAAACAATTGATTATTAATGAAGTTATTGGAACAATTGTTTAGTAGGGACTAAATGCTGACTCTTCGACTAAAGGACTCTCTACTGATAACAATTTCGAAATAAAACATGAATTTTGATAATGTCTCAGAAAAGTTTATATATACAATACAACTAGTAGGTTTCATTAAGTTGAAGATGTACCTTGCAACTATTTGATTATGCCTTGGATAACTATATGAAGTTCTAATTAAGTGGAAGTTTATAGTATAGTTAGTGAAAGGCTCTCGGAGTAGTGATAAAGTTTTTTTTGTGTGGCGTATAGGCAGAGGCGGAATCAGAATTTTTAATAAAGGAGTTCAAAATTTATAGAATTAGACACATAAAGTAGTCGAAGGGGGTTCGACATCCACTATATATACATATAAAATTATTTCAACCATATATAAATAATATAATTTTCTCCGAAGGAAATTCGGATGAACCCCCTTCATATAAGGTAGCTCTGCCCCTACGTATTGTTCATAGAAGCAATTATTAATACTTGTATACCAAAAGATTTTCTGCATCACACCCCAAATTGCGATCCTCCTCCACACTCTATATAAATATAAAATGTTTGGTGCATAAACTACCTATATAGTGTAGTTAAAGAGAGCAACAAAGAAAGAAGTGTTAGTACAAGGATTTGACTCCTCTCCAGTAATGGATTCCTCCCGTTCCTCCATTATTCTTTTAATATTTTGATATGTGTCATACAAATAATTTAATGACTCAAATTTATTTGATAACTAAAGAGTTTTGCCATAATTAATATTTCTCTCACTTTCTTTCTGTGCTTATAATCCTTTCTTCTCTGCCATAATTTATTTTTTTCAAACTCTTTTTTGCAGCAAATCAACAGTAGATTTCTGGATTTTATTTATAGTGTTGATATTTGGGACTTTAAATTCATTTTATTTTTAATCATTGATAATTTTCCAATTGATGCCCCTCTTACAAACTTTAATTGAAATTTCCCGAGTCAGACCCCACCACTGTTTTTACCTTTTCGTCTAAAAAAGCTTCGTTTCAATTTTCATATGCTATTTTTTTAAAGAAGTTTTTTCTTTGTCACTCTTATGGAACGATTTGGACAATAAGTCCTAGGTATTTTCAAATCTGACTTCTTTGAAATCCCTTTTACGTAACTTAAATTCATTTATTTTGTTGGATTATTTAATATATGTATATCAAATTTTTCAATATCAGACTTAGTCAAAGAGAAAGAATATGTTGAAATGGTGGAAGAAGAAATTAAATATGATGAAGAAGAAAATATCGAAAAACAATGTTCAACACATGAAGAATGAAAAGAGTCGTAGTAAGTAATGCAATGAAATTGAATGAATGATACATTTTTTAATAAAGAAAATATACATATCATTTTCCAGGAAGTTAATGATTCCTCTAAAAAGATTTTGAAATTGGGAGAAAAGTTTTTTTTTTAAGTAATATGAGGAAAAAATGTTAAGGAGCTAAATTAATAATAAACTATGGCAGAGAAGAAAAATTTTAAGTATAAAAAGAAAGTGAGAGAAATATTAACGATGATAAAATTCTTTAGTTTACCAAATATATCTGAGTCATTAGATTATTATTATGATAAGTGTCAAATTATTAATGGAATAATGGAAGAATAAGAGGGATTTACTGGAGAGGGGCCAAATCTGTTGTACAACTTGTAGCAAAAAATATTTGGAGAAAAGTCAAAGTTTTCTCTCATATCAAATGTAAGAAATTAAATATATAATTTATTTGATCCATCATTTAAATTTTTCAAATCATGTAATTACTTGTTCTTGATTTGTAACATATGACCTCCATGTCCTATCAGAAAACGTTTACTTCCCTATTTTAATTTTGCTTTGTCATGGTCCACTTTGTCTTTTAAGTAAACAAATTAAAATTTTAAAACATTTCTTATGAAACTAGTGAATCTTCTCATTCTGTTGATCCTAGCTAGATGGAGCAAACATTTGGATCAGTAATGAAAAAGCTCACTACTAACTTTTTATACAATTTTTTTTCTCATTATTCTTACTATTTTGATGCATAACAAGGTCTCATGGATTTATTATTCCCATCAATAAAAATTATTGTTTCATCTGCATATTTTAAGTGATTAGTTTGAGGACCTCTTGAGTTTATGGTGAAAATTGTGAAATCATGGCATTGACATAGAAATAACACACATATTTGCTCCTAAAATAAAGAGGGAATCCTCTTATAATTTCAAACCCTAATTACTAATAACGAAAAATCATGCATACAAACAATACATATAACTCAAATATTTTTTATTATTCAGAAATAATGTACTCTTTTTGGGGTTGAGGCAAACTTATACCACTAGACAAATTGTTTAACGGTTATAAGGCTAGTTAAGCTTTATCTTATCAATCTAAATAATATAATCAATTTTTAATAATAGTAATTAATAAGCATGAAGTAGTAAATTCTAAGATGATCATATTCTATAATGATATAACAAAATAATTTTATTCACTTTGCTTTTGCATTATCTTTGATACAATCTTCATGTACAATTATAACAGCATGAAATCAGTTATTGAACGATACAACAAAACGAAGGACGATTGTCAGCAGTTGCACAATCCAGTTTCAGAACTCAAGGTAATGTAATTATATTCAATCAACAAAACTACCTTTTTCTTCTGCAAATAGTAGTCTGAATTGACTGTTCACATTTATTTTTAGCCGGAATACATAAATAAATGTCATTATAACCTGCCCAAGTTTACTTTGTAATAAACAACTATATAAGATGTTGTACTATTTCGTTGTGAGTTCAGATTGACGTTCCACATAAATTAGTAGGATATGTACAATTTGAATTACTGGAACATTGGCCAAATTCAGGCCTTTTTACACAACTGTGCAGTGTATAAACCTGCAAACTAATTAAATCTAGAAGAGGAAGTACGCGTATATTTATTATTCAATGTCAATGAGCTTTAGTTACAGAATCTGTGTATAAATGTTGAAATTTTACATCCACATAGCCTGAGTGTATATTGTGCACTGTACTTGCTATAGTTGTGGCAGAGGGAGGCAGAGATTTTGCGGCAACAACTACAGGACCTGCAAGAGAATCATCGGTAATGTTCACTCGTTAAACATATAATACATGTTTTTACCTTACAACATCAAAATAGCTTACGAACATCAGGATTTTCAAGGCAGCTGCATATATCTTGTTTTTGATCTGTTGAACAAAAATACTTACCAGATAAAGTCTAAAACAAAAAATTAAATGAATATGTTGCGATTTTTTTCATGAATTTATGGACTCATGGAATTGTATGTTTGCAGATGAGTTTAACAAATTGCATTGTACCTATATATATATACTGACTATTATTGTTCAATAGGCAATTTTCTCACCATCTGATAGAACAGGCAATTATTGGGAGAGGAGCTCAGTGGTTTGGGCGTAAAAGAACTAACTAATCTGGAGAATCAACTGGAAATGAGCTTAAAGGGCATCCGTATGAAAAAGGTCAGCAATCAATTACCTGATGATACTATCAACTAATTAGTCTTTGGAACTAAACGTTTTCTGACTTTATTTATAGGAGCAAATATTAAAGGATGAAATTCAAGAGCTATCTCGAAAGGTACTGTAGCAGCATTCATTCTGTGATACGATTAGATCAGAGAACTCGTGATCATATATCTATTCAATGTATGCAGGGGAGCATTATACATCAAGAAAATATGGAACTCTACAAAAAGGTAAATCTCATTCGACAAGAAAATGCAGAATTGTATAAAAAGGTAGCTGTACTTGATTTTAAGTAAGAGTTACCTTGCATAATTACAAAGTTAAAGCTAATACTGCAAAAAGATAACTTTACTCTATCAGGCTTATGGTACAAGAGATGCTAATGCAGTGAATGGAAACATCAACTATCCGTATCGCTTCACAGTGAGTAGAGAAGTTCAGGCCCCCATCCATCTGCAGCTAAGCCAGCCTGAGCCACAATATTTTGAGATGCAAGCAGGAACATCTAATTCAAGGTACGTAAGACGTCAATTATAGTTTAAGTTTTGTGCATTAATACTGTAATAGATTTTTTTGCTACTATAAACCTCTGTTTAAGAGAGTTGACATTATTAATATATAAACAAGCTGGATTTTATCTAGTCACAGAGATTCAGAACTTACTCAAACAAGTTCCCAGCAATTCTTTGAATGAATTGCGAAATTCATCAATCAAAAGCCAGTTTAGTTGGGCCTGACTTTCCAGTTAATCATCTAGTGACTCGATCCAAAACTAGGGACCTTTGGTAACAAACTATTCATTTCCTACAAGACAATTGTTGATATTTTAACCTTTTTATAGGTAGATGTTAATGGTGGCAGTAAAGATCAATGACTTAACAACCTAAACTACAGGGCAGCAGAAGAGGATTGCAGTGTTTCTATGATATATATATATATATGTATTAGTGTGAAAATACAAAGGCATCTCATAAAATGATGCACTACATCTTATTCATAATGCTAGCATACATTATCTGTGCTGCCAATGTAATTCAAACAACTGATATTGCACATAACGAGAGCACAGGCATCATTAAGCCCAAAGGCGGAAACAGAATTTTTAATTTATTGATTTGAAATTACAATTTTCTATACAAAATAAAGTCCTATACTTGCATAATGAGGATAACAAAATTGCACGTGGCGGAGTATATGATCACAACTAATGAAATTAGTTGACCTAACCCAGAGGTGTGACTATGTACATGCTGACATATATGATGATTTTAATTTAGATTTTATGTACTCCCATTTCTGTATTAATTTTTAGTTTCTTGAAATAGTATTTCTTACACGTATATAATATAAAGAAATAATAACATAAGCCAAATGGATTAGTTTAGAAAAAAAATAAATAAATATGAAGTAGTCAACATATCTTGAAAAACCATAGAGATTATATTAACGTGTAGTTAATGTAGGTCATCGCTTGTTGAAATTCATAAAAAAATGAACAAAATATCATTTGAAGCAATTGTCAAATAGATAATAAATGAATGAAAAGTCCTCTAAACTTTAATATAGTTGAGAATATTTTTCATTTCGTGTCACGCGTTTCTTGCTTTTAGACTAGTCATTTTTCATTACATCGCCACATTTTATAAATTTCACACTGGTTGTGTTTAGCTAGTATGTCAATGTCTAATAAATTTCCTTATTTCTTCAAAATTTAATTAATTAATCTCTATTGAACACTGAAACTGGCTTTGTGATTACAGCCAAATGGTTGAGATAATATGATTTCTCTTTGATCAATTTTTTCAAATTTGTATCTGCTATAAAAAAATGACAAGAAAGATTTTTCTCCTCATATTAACTACTATCGATCAAGATCGATGATCGAACATAAAATAAATACTGCACACCAATAAAAAATAAAAAATAATTAACTGTAGTATTTTTAATCTGTCAAAGAACTCTTTTTTTCAACTTTCTCTTAGTATTGATATTTGTACGAAAATTAAGGACCTTCTTTGTCCAAAGTTTTGACCCCTTGTTGAACTTTCTTCGAGTAAACTAATGCAATGAAAACTTTCACTCTCAACGAAAAAATTATTTCTTAACTAAAAAATCAATAAAAAGAGAGGAAAACACTTTTTTATTGAGCTATTAAGATTCTTCGACGAATACACATTGGGTTCAAAGTTTAGTGACTTTCACTCTCGAGCAAATAAACCCAAATGAAGAAAGAAGAAAAGTTATGACTCATGATTAAGAGAAGATATGGAAATCAAAAGCTTGATTTAATTAGAAAGATAATAAAACCTAAATATCAAATTATGTACACTGATTGTTGAGGTCTCTGAAGTCTTAATTATATTTTTCGCCGAGGATACTCATCCCTAAGTCCCCCTTCATCGAAATTTAGCGAATAACTAACAACATCATATTGAAACTTAATCGACTTCTGCTTCCCATACATAATATTCTTCTTCCCTTCATTCACCAATTTCTTCAACAACTTTCTCCATAATTTCATCGGATTCCTGCTACCTCCACTTGTCAACGTGTTTATTCGCGAATACTCTTCGTCCACCGGAATACAAGACGGTGACAGACAACCGTACAACCTCTGAGGCAGTACCGATCGCCTGTAATTAGAATCGGCCTCCATCGAAAATCGCAAAACTAACGTAGATTTTGGTAATCTGTATTTTTTTTTATGAGTTCAGTTTCTCCTATAGCTTTGATTTGATTCAAGTGTGTAACGGGTATATTGGAATAAAATAGTAGGTACAAATATTATATTTGTACTACTTTAATTTAATTTAATTTTGTGTAGGCCTCTTTAATTTTCATATATTGAGCGCCCACAAGATATTATATTTTCTTCGTATTATTAAGCTTATCGTACTTGCTGTCATGACTCATGACTCGTGTAGGGTTGATTTAGTCATTATGTTTTAAGATCGCAATCTGTCAGAATAAGATAAGCAGTACATAACAACTTTGTGTTGGCCTCATTTGTAAGGTTATTTGATTCGCTAACGAAGTTAGTTTACTATAAGTTTTCCGAAATAATATTAGATTGAAAGTGTAAAATTATTTTGTAATTAAATCAAACTGTGAAAAAAGAAAGTACTTAAAGTTCTTATTCCTAATTAATCAACCAAAACCAATAATCCATGATTTTTTTCTCCTTTCTACTTGGATCAATCCGAGACTAACATTCAAATAAAAATATTGGATGATTCCAGGAGCGGCTCAAGCATATTAGTGGCCTAAAATAAAAAATTAAACGGGGCCTTAAACTTGAATTGATAATAACTTTTATATAATTGATTTCTTCTAGTTTTCAGTTGATAATATTATTTTTCATGAGATATAGTACTCTAAATATGTCAAATTTCTTCTAATAATTCCTTCATTTTTCATGAAAATATTACTTTTTTTCTACAAATAGTATCAATATTTGTTTAAAAATAATAACTTCTAACCTATTATAATTAAAAATAAAGCCCCTTAAATTTGGAGGCCTAAGACACATGTTTTTTTTAACACTGTCGAGCACCCCTGGATGATTCCATCAAAATCAAAACTTTAGTTTTATAATTTTCTTTTCTCGAATCTAGAATCTTAAAATCAGAACTTTAATTTTATTTCTTCAATTAACTAATATAACTTTTGACATAACAGTAACCATTCAATCCTAACACTTATAATTTTACGCATAAAATAAATTAAATTAGATAAACCCATTAAATATAAACTCAAATGGACAAACAAGTTGGATTCGAGCTAGTTATTCTTTAATTTTATCCATTTTTAAACTTTGAAGTAATTGGGTGTGGGTATTTAAATTATTTTCATGCGTAACAGATTTTGAGCTTCTTTCGTCATCCTACATTATAGTGGGTTATTTAACGGGGCTAGGAGGGTGTTCACCAAAACCCTCGTCAATTAGTTTTTTAAAGTATTAGACTTTGAATTTTAAGAATATAAAATAAGATTTTAGCTCAGTAATTTAAAAAATTCAAAATTTATTTTAAAATTGAACCCCTTTTTAGATATAAATAAACCAAGCCTTAATTGTTTTACATTGAGAGGACACACAATAAACTACCTCCAACTAATCAGCTATTTAACCTACTACCACACTTATTTTATAAATATTTATTTCCTAATCCTAAAAAGATAAACATATATTCAATTCGTAATCCGCCCATGTTAATCATTAAGGTGGTTAGCATTAGGAAGCGGCTTAAGTGATACTATATAGATTCAATTTGTGATTAAATATTAATTAATTGCTAATTTGTTGCGGATGAAATGGATTATTTATAATTTATAACCAAAAGTTGGAGCTATTGACCTCTTCTGATAGCTAGGTAGGACATATTAACTTTGGATATTTTTTTTTCTTTTGGATTTATTTAACAAATTACACTATCCACTATCCAGTTGTCTTTTTTGTCCTCCCATTAATTAAAGGGAATATCAAAAAGATGCCGTATATTTTTCCTATATTATATGCTCTGCCGAATTTAGTTAGCCTTTGTACGATTACCATATGTGGACCCTAGGAAAAAGTCTTATAACTGAAATATAATAGGAACTTCCTTTTCCTGCAAAATTTAGGTTTATATATACTGTATTCAAGTGGATTAACAAGTATCAACGATAAAATTACTTCATTGCTTATCTATTTTTTTGGTATATTTTGTATTTTAAAATGTATCTGAGATATCAAATACATGTATTTAATATGATTCATATGTATCCGGAATACACTTATTCTCTCGCTCGCCTTCACCTATCTCCTCTCTAAGTATCAATATTTCAGAGTTCATTTGATAGCAAAAATACAAGTATTTCAGTTATTTGACTTGAAATCTGGTATGCAATTATTAATTAGTGAGACTATATGTAACTATTTTAAATTATCGGGAGAATTAATAAATATGACAGAAATATTTATATAATTAGGGTTTTTTTCCTTAAAAAATGGATAAATTACAAAAATTACATATTTTTAAGACAAAATTACCATCTATCCCTTAAAAGCTTATAATTACATAAATCTCTCAAACAGATACAATAGTATAAGCGTTGAATGCTGATACATTAAAAAGAGGATAGAATATTTAAAAAAAAAGGATCAGATACACTAATGGAGGGTCAGATACGCCATATACATTAATGACAAAAAAATCAAAGCGCAGATACATTAAAAAGAGGGTCGGATACATGCTTTGATACATTAAAAAAAGAGTCGGATACATTAATGACATTTTGATATAAAGATAAAATTAAAGAATTTTGAAGATTTATAAAACGTATAAAAAATAATGGTAATAAATAAATTAAAAGATGGAATTATTTTTACAAAATTGGTCCGGAAAGTGGCTAGTCCATACATGGAAAAGAAATAAAAAGTCAGGCCCAAGTTTGCGCTCTTAGACCACTAAGCCCATGTAAGTTTATAACGGGGCGGGACAAATAAGTATAAAAAAGCCCAAATAATTCCAGATGAAAAAGAGGGTCTTATCAGTCTCTCAGTGGGGATGAAGAAGATTGTCGCTTCAGTCCCTTTCAAAACCTCCGTCGTCGTGCGACGATCGGACCCACGGATTGTCACCGGCGGGAATATAGTGACCCAAGAAAAGATTAAATTTTCGATAATGAAGATTTCCCCAAATTCCGTAACCCTAAATGTTGGAGAGCCGCTTTTTGTGGTCAAGAAACTTGTAAGTTGGATAGGGCTTCTATGGCTCCTATTGCAGAATACGATCGCTAAGTAACAATATTTTCCACGGGAGATACGCATATCATATGCCCCACAAACAATCGAATTACTGGTCCAATTTTACACTTTAGTGCACAAAAAAGATATTATTTTTAAGAATATAATAGTATGCTAATATCGCTAAGTTTGAATTGATTGTGTAATGAGTAACAATAATGTGCTAATTGTAGATGATTAAGATTTTAAACAATGTCTTTTGCAGTTAATGGAGTAACTTTTAACATGAGTAAAAAAGAAATGGATATGGAATATGAGTAAGGTGGCGCCATAACGACCATAAAATTTATCCAAATTTCTACCACCACCCAAACATCATCCTCCAATCCAGACAAAAAAAAAATCACTACAACTCTTTGAAATTGTGTGTTAGCTGGTGCAAAAGGCGGACAGCTGCAATGGCTATGGCAATAGCTCTTCGGAGGCTTTCTGCTACAGTTGACAAGCCAGTTAAGAGTCTCTACAATGGAGGCTCTATCTATTACATGGTTTGTATTTATAACTTGTTTGTTCATAGTAGTACTATGTATTACTTTTCCTTTAAGTTATATTTACTTTGCGTTGTTTGTTGCAGTCATCACTGCCTAATGAAGCTGTATACGACAAGGAAAAATCTGGAGTCGCTGTAAGTTCATGATGAATTGGAATAAATGTGTTATTTGAACTTTTGCTTGTGTTTTTTTCATTTCTGAGTTGAAATCCTGAATACTTTCAGTGGCCAAAGCAACTGAATGCTCCACTAGAGGTTGTTGATCCGGAGATTGCTGACATTATTGAGCATGAGAAAGCACGCCAATGGAAGGTTCTATCGCCTTCTCTTTTCTTTTTCTTTCCATCTCTCACTCACTGAAGCTTACCGCAAAGGAATTAAGGCTCAGACAGTAGCAAATTAGAACATTTAACTAGTAATACTTGGGAACCTGTATTGATGTTTCAGTTTCAATAAACAAGTCTATATGAAACCCCTTGCATGCTTTCTCGGCGCACGAGGCTTATCTAGTGCGGTTTACTTTCCGCTGTGATTTACGGGCTATTACACTGGAGCATGGTTTACCCTATGTGCACCCAAAGTGTAGTGATTGCGGGTTCCCTTGTCATAAAAAATAAATAAACAAGCCTATATGAAATTTCTTTTAGATATATTGAGTTTGCCCACACCTCAATTATTGCACCAAATATTGGCTACCTAGCGTAGGTACAGCTAACAGGGGATATTCTGCCCCCAAAGGCTTAGATAGATGGGGGAAAATTACCTGCTGTTGTTTGTGTCGGCTGGGATTTGGCTCCTGGTATGCCATTGTTTTGACTCCCTTTATTGTCCTCCAGACTACACCTTTGAGTATAACTGCCTTTCAGATTACTTCATGGGGAGTTCCAACTTCCAACTGCTGAAATTAATTTAACTTATCAATCTCCTGTTAAGAGCACTGAATGCTTAACTAAAAATTCTTTATCAGTAGTGAAAAGGCTAGCTAAGAATTATATAGTATGTCTCATTTCTTTTACTCTTCTTATCACGTATAGCATCCATTCTGCTAGTTGTCTTACTTTGGTTTAAGATGCGAAGAAGCAGTTAGCTATGGAAGTTAAATGTCTTACCAAAGTTCAAAATGCTTTCTTTAGGGGCTCGAACTCATTCCATCAGAAAATTTCACTTCCGTTTCGGTGATGCAAGCAGTTGGATCAGTCATGACTAACAAGTACAGTGAAGGATATCCTGGTGCCAGATACTATGGAGGAAATGAGTACGCAGAATATTTGCTATTTTTCAACTCCTAAGACTTTTGTCATTAACCTGTATTTTCATGTCATATATCAACTTCAGATTTTATTTTAACATTATGAAGAATGGATGGCTGTCCAGGTACATAGACATGGCAGAAACCTTATGCCAGAAACGTGCTTTGGAAGCATTCAGGTTGGATCCTGCAAAATGGGGAGGTAATAAATTTTGTTCTATTATATTTCATCGTGTAAATAGTGCTAGAAACTAAAAGTACTCATCTCAATTAACCTTTTTTTATTGCAGTGAATGTGCAACCTCTATCAGGATCACCCGCTAATTTTCATGTTTACACTGCATTATTAAAACCTCATGAGAGAATCATGGCTCTTGATCTTCCTCATGGTGGACATCTTTCTCATGGATATCAGGTGCTTCTATATTTTGTTGTTTCTCATCGTATATGACTGGTTTCTGTTGTTGCAAACTAATACCATTCCTTAAAAAAGTGTGGGCACTTAAGAAGCTTGCACTAGTATTTGTGGTGTAAATACCGTACTCCTTCTAGGGTCCTTTTTAATAGGCAATTAATGTTTTCTGGGCTTCTATGAGGTGCATTTACTACTTATGTTCCTCTGCCTTACCATTCTCGTGGATGAGGAATTTCACTCGGACTAAGGCCAACATCCCATAAATTTTATCTGATATGTGAGTAAAGGACAGTTTAAACTGAAATGCTGTTAAATATGGCTGCATGCAATTTCTGTCAGGTTGTTTTATATATTGCATTGATCTTTGTTAGTTAAAATGTTCTGTATGCTTTTCCGCTTTAGAAGAGCAAACTTTTCTGCTTTAAAATCACGCATGATCTTAAATCTGGAAGTTATTGCTGGTAAAATTTGAGAAAAATGAAGTTAAAACACATGTGAGTTGATGCATATATGAGTCCATGTCCCAATTATGTCCATACATTCCATACAGATCTGGAGTTAGAGTCAGCTTATTTTTGGAAAACCTTGATTTCTTCTTTCTAGTGCAATTATTGTTTGATTTAATTTTAGTTACATTAATACAGCGCGTCTTATGTTTATTAATCACAGACTGATACAAAGAAGATATCTGCAGTCTCTATATTCTTTGAGACAATGCCATACAGACTCGATGAGAGCACTGGCTATATTGACTATGACCAGGTAGTTTTCTGCTTTCTTATAGTTCTATTCATTTGATCTCTACCCTTCACCTTCTCCTTTTGAAGGGTGTACCCCTATAATCATATTCAGCATTGTAAATCAAATTTCTTTTTAGGAGTTCGTTTTCATTCGTCAAAAGTTATGTAGAGTCACAAAGTATAATATAGCATGATGAAAACTAGAAGTAATTTAATGCGATATCAGAAAGTCCATCTTGATTCAGCATAATATGATGTCCAGATAACTTGTCATTAGTATGAGACAATAAGTTGGAGCTAGCATTGCCTCCATTATTTTATTTTTCAGATTATTTTGATGTTTCTTTTACTTCTTACAACTGATTTTTCATCTGGTTATGTTAGCAAGTGTAATAGAAACTTGTCAGTCATAAATGTTTATTCAGATAATCAGTACTATTGAAGGCTAATCCACTTCACTGTGTGCTTGTAATGTTAGATATTTATTAACGGATACCTATTCTCTTTTAACATTTCATGACTTATTTTTTTTCTGCAGCTCGAGAAAAGTGCCACACTCTTTAGGCCAAAATTGATTGTTGCTGGTGCTAGTGCCTACGCACGTCTTTATGACTATGACAGAATCCGGAAGGTTAACTTTACTTTACCATAGTGCAATATATACTTAGTTGTCTATATTAAGTTGAGTTGATAACTTGATAAATTTTAGAGAAGGCATTTGAACTTGTGCCTTTTTGCATATCTGGCAGGTTTGCAACAAACAGAAAGCTATTTTGTTAGCAGATATGGCACACATTAGTGGATTGGTTGCAGCTGGAGTTATCCCATCACCATTTGACTATGCTGATGTTGTCACTACCACAACCCACAAGTCCCTTCGTGGCCCTCGTGGTGCTATGATTTTTTATAGGAAGGGTGTTAAAGAGGTTAACAAGCAAGGCAAGGAGGTTAGTTAAAGAGCAGAGTTCCACTTAAACTGTCACCTCAGCATCACATCTCCTAATATTTAACCAGTTTCATATGGCCGACTAACTAGTGTCAAAACTAATATCATAATTATTTCATGCTAATCTTGAAGGTTTTCTACGACTATGAAGACAAAATTAACCAGGCAGTCTTTCCTGGACTTCAAGGTGGTCCCCACAATCACACCATCACTGGCTTGGCAGTTGCCTTGAAACAGGTTTCATATCTTGACAACTACATTTTTGATAGTTCAGTTAATTGTATAGCTACTGGCTAAGTAAAGGATCTTCTTACTCATTATTTAGGGATGTGAGAGATCTCTGTGTGCTAGCCGAAGAAATAAGCCTTTTGAGATTTAAAAGCTGAAGGCTTTTGACCTTAGTTCAGCAAATGATTTTGTGAAACAAGCAGAACACAGAGCACTTATTGTCCCGGAATTTCACTAACACCCGCAGATAGCACTTCTGATGTCTTACTAAATTGTTCCTTTTTTGCTTAAAGTGTGAAAAACATATGATTATACTAAGCAGCTTGTCAAGGAATGCAACTTAAAGCTGGAATAGGTCTAAAAACAAAGATAAATGTCATTTATGTACTACTATATTCAAAGAGTTTTGAGGTTTTGGAAGAACCGATCTCTCTAACCATGGGAATTTCTTCTTACTCCTTGTTGGCTTCAGTACCTTCTGAAATAGCTTCACTTAACTCGAAAAACATTCCATTATGCTCTTGAGTATTTTTTAGGTAATTATGAAAATTATTGTGATGGTGCTTGTTCTCACTATGCTTCTAATTTACTAAATGCAGGCCACTACTCCAGAATACAGAGCTTACCAAGAGCAAGTTCTCAGCAACTCCGCGAAATTTGCCCAGGTAAAGTCAATGAAATATGCAGTTCCCAGAAGCATAGTGAAATCCATAGTTTATTTTTGGGAAAATGCACAAGTACCCCACAGCCTATGCCTGAAATTCCAGATACACACTTATACTAAACTAAAGTCCTATTACCCCCGAACTTATTTTTATAAATAATTTTTACCCCTTTTCGACGTGGCACTATCTTTGAAATATAGTCAGCACGCGCTGTGTCCAAAAGATAGTTCCACGTAGGTCGAAAAGGGGTAAAAAATTATTTATAAAATGAGTTCATGGGGTAATAAGACTTTAGTATAGTATGGGTGTCTCTGAGATTTCGGGCATAGGTTGGGGGTACTTATTCCATTCATTTTTAAAAGAACTATAAATTATGGTTGACTTATTATCTCCATAATATTGCTTTCTTCATTCCTGCTGCATATTTTTCAATCCTGCAGGCTTTAGGGGAGAAGGGCTATGAACTTGTCTCTGGAGGAACTGATAATCACTTGGTTTTGGTGAACATGAAAAACAAGGTAAAGTACGAACTCCTAGGACAAGGGAGAAATCTTCCTCGTGAGTTGTCTGTGAGGACTACTAAATTTAACAATTGCTTTTGATGAATTAAAATTTAAGCAATACAGTTATTACAGTGAGCTCTTTCGAAGATCAGCTGAGATATTAGTGCATGAGGTTGCTGCATGTTATATATTGGCATCTGTTATGCTCTATCACGAAAGAAATAATACAATGCAAGTACTGAACCTGGTCCTTTTACAGGGTATTGATGGTTCCAGGGTTGAAAAAGTCTTGGAAGCTGTACATATTGCAGCCAACAAGAACACCGTTCCTGGAGATGTTTCTGCCATGGTCCCTGGTGGCATCAGAATGGGTAAGACCTCTCTCTTTGATATCTTCTTCATTAGTTATTCTTCCTTGTAAGCAAACTCCGTAAAACTATTGTTAATCAGGAACTCCTGCACTCACTTCTCGGGGATTTCTTGAGGAAGATTTTGTTAAAGTTGCTGATTTCTTTGATGCTGCTGTGAAGATAGCAGTGAAAGTAAAGGCTGAAACTCAAGGTGTGTAAGATTCCAGCTATACACGTTTGTGTAGTTAGGTTGACCTATTACAAGATGCAACTCTCCATATTGAAGTATGATACAGTAACCTGGAAAACAAAGTAATAATGTGCAATGACCAATTGAGCTTTACCAATAGTGTAAATATTCTCAACACTGTCAATGCATATGAATTAAATCTCATAAAACAATACCTTGTCTATAGATGTCCGACTTATTAGTTATGCATAAGTATGTGTTGTTCCTTTTATTATCACCCTTTTAGCTCTTTAGTCCAAGGGCTTAGATTTTGTTACCTCAAATGCTTGATCATTTGAATTGGTGTGTTTTTTCAAAACTGCGAACTACTTTCACTGTTACCATAATACCATCTTCTTGTATCAGGGACAAAGTTGAAAGACTTTGTAGCAACACTAGAATCCAGTGCTCCAATCAAGTCTGAAATTGCAAAACTCCGTCATGATGTGGAGGAGTATGCTAAGCAGTTCCCTACAATTGGGTTTGAGAAGGAAACCATGAAGTACAAAAACTAAGAGGTACATACACAAGGTACGTCATTGAGGTACTTTGTTTCGTCATGAACTGTATCCCTTTGACTATGATGAGCCACAAAGCAATCAAAATTTATGAAAACATTATGGTACTTCAAATTAGATAACCTGTGATGTGAAAGCACAAGGATCATTTTATATGCAATGAGATTGGAATATTATCAGCAAATATTCAGCATAATAAGATGGATCTGAAAGAAACTTGGACATGTTTGGTTTGCTTGAGTAGTAGTTCATACTTCAGATCAGATTTACTCCTTTATATCCTATTCAAATGTGGTTACTTTCCTTGCTCTTCATTTTCATTTGAGACTCATTTGTTCTCTTTTCCCGTTTGTGGTTTGTTCGCGTAACAGGCACCTAATATCCAGCTTCATAAAGGTGAAAGGGGAAGAAAATCCAACCATGACTTGCTTTCAAGTACATCTTCTCATGCTTATATATGTAAAGAAATCCAGCAGATGTTGGTTCCCTTGTATGCAGTTTGTATATTAATCACTTACAGTCCAACTGAGGTCCTTTTAAAGCAATAAACTTTTGTTACCTTTGATGAATTTTGTTCATTGATTCTGTTGCTTTATTCCCTTGAGATTATCATGTTACTGGCATGAGGCACCTTACAGTGACTGAAATATTGCACTATTACTGATCAGGTAGTCAAATAGTTTTCTTGAGCGTGATTCTTTAAAGATTTTAGAATCACTTTATTTACACTACTTTTTATGCAGTTTGTTTATACTCCCTCCGTTTAAAAAAGAATGACCTAATTTGACTTAGAACAGAGTTTAAGAAAAGATTGAAGATTTTTTAATCTTGTAGTCCTAAATTAAAGTTATATCAAATGTACTAAAATACCCTTTAATCTTGTGGTCTTAAACATGTCACGTGGAAAGTTAAAGTTAAAGTGTTGTCAAAAAAGAAAATAGGGTCATTCTTTTTTAAACAGACTAAAAAGGAAATAGAGTCATTCTTTTTTTAAACTGAGGGAGTATGTATTCTTTTCTACTAAGAGATCATGTGTGAGTTCATACCCAAAATTTTCACCCAGAGTGGTGATACCATGACTACAATTTAATGAGAGCTTGGACAACTTACAAGTTGGCTTGTGCTTTTTACGATAAAACTCCATATTCATAGTTTCTCGTAAAATCGAGTCTACATACTCTTGACAAATCAAGGCATCAACATGTATGATGCCATCTATTGGAACAAGCCATCTCTTTCAAACTTCTTAATATCAGAAGGAAATGAACTACAATATCTCACTTTCGAGGAATCTCACATATGAGGAAAGAACAACACTTTAAAATCTCATGTAAGAAAAAAACATGACATTAAAGATTATTTAAATACTAAAATATTCAAATACTATATTTTTTTAAAAATAAATTAAAAATGTGACCTATGCTAGATTCAAATTCTTAACCTTATGGACTAAATGATTAACAATAAACTATTTGCGTTGCAGTAACATTCGTTCATATTTATGAATGAAAATGTATTTTTAAGAAAAAACATTATTAATAAGATTCAATAAATATGGTTAGATGCGTCTATTTCGTCACAATCTTTGTATCTAACATTTTAAGAAGCCACAAAGCCCTTGAAATCTACAACCCTTTGCATTCTAAATTATTCACCAAAAACATCATTCAATGAAAAATTTCAGGACAATTTTCTCTTCCGTCAAGTCACTAGACAGTGAATTACTTGATAACATTGTAGAAAGGGTGGCTTCTAAATCATTCAAGGATTTGATTAATTTCAGACTAAGGTAATAAGTATTTTTTCTTTTTCAACGTATAGTTTACTTTTTGTTTACTAAACCGTCGATTTTTCAGTTGCAAAATATTTAATGAAAGAGGACGTCAAAGGTGGGTTTATACGAATTTGTCGCTGTTAGACCTTCCGATTAATCCATTCAGACTCCAAAGCTATGAAACATAAATAAATTTTGAGACGTTCATGAAACGGTGCATAGAATGTGAAAACACTGAAGCGTTGTACAGAACAGGCGTGGTAATATTTATTTTCTTAAAAAATATATTGGCCTGGTTCCAAAAAATTATCAAATCTTTAATCCGTTATAATTCGTTGTTATGTGTTATACTTTTAGAGGAATTATTTCCAGAATAAAAATACAAATGAAGCACTTCAAATGCTGGAGAAAGCATCAGAAAGAGGCCACAAACCTGCATGATATGTGTTTGCATTAGTCTCTATATTCTTAGGCGGTGAATCCAAAAGAGATAGAATACTGACGATTGGCGAGATCAAAGTAACACAAGAACAAAGACAAATAACAAGGCAGTGTAGACAACGTCTTCGAGAACTATTACGCACAATTTGTATGTTAAATCGTGTATTTGTTCAACCACCCCAACGTTGTTGCACTAGACTATTACATTTACTTACTAGAAATAACTCAATTGGATATGATAGTGACGAATATACTGAAGAAGAATTATGTTATGGCTGTAGTAGCGATGAAAAAGTTACTATGTTTGGCTTTTACTAGCAAATTTATGAAATGAAGTCTGATTCTTTACTAAATTATGTATGTTTATAAGTTGCAAATATTATAAACAATGTTATGGCGGTAAACTTTTTGTACTCTTTTTTCTTTTCATTGTACATAGATTTTCGAATTCAAAGAAGTTTCAATTCAAAATTATGTAAAATTTTCAATATTTGTCTTCTTCAATGACAGTAATAGGTAATGAATAGTTGCAACTTTGAAACCCTTTCAAAGTAGTAACACTGTAATGAAGTCAACAGTTATGACGTTTCAGTAAGTTAAACGGACTCCATTTCGCTGTAAATAAATGGTATTCAGATTGCATTGGAAGTTGTTCCAAAAATTAGGTCAGTTCACTTAATGAAGTAGTTGTCTAGGTATTCGTTCCAAAATGCTACTCTCTTCTCTTTCCATTACTTCGATCATTTAATGACAAATATTATGTGTGAAGTTTATTAATATACAGATTAACATATAAGTATCTTTTTAAACACTACTAATTATTTTTTGGATGTGCTATCATTTATATCCCACAATCCACATGCAATGTACATATGAAACGAAACTCTTAATAGAAATCATTAAGTTACAATATCTGATTTGGGAAGAATAAAACAATGACTTTTGAAAAATGCATAATATATATATATACATGCATTTTGCCACATTTAATGAAAGCGTCTCATTTACTTCAAAGGTATAATTTGATTTAATTTTTAAACAAGTAAAGAGTGCTAATTTCATATTGAAATGGTATATTTTAAAAAAATCAATTGAAATTGTGGACTGTCCTAGATTCGAACTCGTGACCCTATGGACTAAACAATTAACCATAAATCATTCGCGCTGCAATAACATTCGTTCATATTGATCAAGAAAATTGTATTTATTATATTTTGTGTCAGTTGTTTAATGTTAATAATTTGAAAAATTATAAAATAAGACATTATCAATAAATATGGTTAATCAATCATAAAGTGTGAATATAAAAAGATGTAATATTATCCAATTATAACTTCATCATGCATATTTATGCATTGATTTGACATGCATTTGTGAAGAACCATAACTCATATTTTACTATATTCTTTAAGCATATTTCTTCATAATTATTTCATTTAAAGTAATTAAAAAATCTGAAGATTATAGTCAAGATGATCAAATATACACTTTACAATCTTATGTAAGAAAATAATATGAAATAAAAAATTTAAATAAAAAAATATTGAAATGGTATATTTTTTTTAAAATAAATTAAAAATGTGACCTGTCCTAGATTCGAACTCATGGCCACATGGACTAAACGATTAAAAATAAATCATTCGCGTTGCAATAGCATTCGTTCATATTTACGAATGGAAGTGTATTTAGTATATTCCGTGTTAGTTGTTTAATGTTAATAAGTTTAGAAAATTATAAAATAAGACTTATCAATAAATATGGTTAATCAATCATAAAGTGTGAAATCAGTTTCAAACCAGTTTCACGCATCAAAAGCATTAATAACATAGTCTCAAACAGTCTGTTTTTTGACATTAGTAAATAAAAGTATTTAACTTTACAGGCCCAATCAACAATATAGAAAAGGTAGAATATATAGGCTCAAACCGAGCTTTTACATTAGTAAATAAAAATATTTAACTTTACATGCCCAATCCACAATATAGAGAAGGTAGTAAATATAAGCCCAAACCGAGCAACAACGCAAAAAACCCACAAAATAATCAATACAATGTTAAATGTAGATAATATAATAAAAACATCATAACAATTTAATGTGTCGTTATTGTTCAAAAAATATTGCTAGTATAAATATATATTCAGGTTTAAATAAATATTTCTTTACAAGATGCAATTAATAGTAAGTTGTTTCCACATTACTTTCGTAAACAAATTTCATTCTTTTATTCGAATCTTCAATCATTATTGTATAATCGATATAACTACCGCCAAGTCAAAAGGTCAAATTTGCACATTCATACCGATTATATTATATAGAAGATTGAGATATTTAAATTTCATGCATATACTACGATTATTAAAAATAGAAGAATTATTTTATACCAACGAAAACTATCAAAACAAATATAATTTTATTAATTCAACTGTTGTTCATTTATTATTTGAAATGGTAATTACCGACGAAAAGAGGAAACAAAAAATCGAATTTCAAATTGAAGAACGAGACCCAATTTATTAATAAATATAAAAACACCTTAAAAAAACCTGTAAAAGAATATGAAATTAAATATAAATATTTTTGGGCAATGTAAAATAAAAAATAATGATAAATTATTAAACTTTTTTAATATACTATGTAGTTATTAGCTCTTGTAATAAAGTAGCCAAACTTAACATCAAACTTAGTGTTAAGATTGATAAAATTAAGATTCATTAAAATATTAATTGAACGAGTTTTTTTTATATTTTTTTTCATTTTTGAATAATTTAGACATGATAGGCTATAATTTAAAAAGCAATCCAATGTATCAACAATGCATATTGGCGTGCAAGCAACACGAGATCTTAGATAAATAAAATAATTAAAGTTCTGGTACTAAGTAATGGTAGTAGCCCAAACTAAATAAGTTTATTTGTTAAAAGAAAGTATATGATCAACCTATTCGAGCAAACCCTCCCTTTTTCTTTTTCCAACAGAGTCTGTTTTTGAAATCGAATATGCAGCAATCTCTCTCGGATTGATTAAACTTTCCAGGTAAACAACACCAGCAACGAAAAAAGAAAGTGGATCAATATCAAAAGACCACATTTGACTGTCACATGTTCTATAAATCATGTTTATTCCTCGTAATTCATCCAGATAGTCGTAACGAAGTAGCACTTTATCATCGGAAAAGCTATATATAGGTATAATGGAAATAGCCCCATTACTTGGTAACGTGAGTAACTTTATCCAAGATTCCTGAATACCATACTCTTTCATTATCCATAAATTAAAAGTGATTTCGTCATGGTTAAAAAGACAAACCATACTCCCCAACACAGATATGCCCACTTCAATAGCCACCGCGTTTTGAGGGTATAAACGCATATTTTTTGGTAAGGGTATTCTCTTATATGTCTCATCTGAAATACTTAACGACATCATGGATTCTGTATGAGAAGAATACATACCAAGCCAGTGAAACGCTCCATTTACAAAGGGCAAATATTCCTTACCACACAAAATGGAGCCATCGCCGACAGGACTAACTAAGGGCGAATAAATTTTTCTCCAGGAACCATTTTTTAGTGCTACAATTTCATCTAGTGCAGTGCCCGCCTTGTCAATCCTAAGGACTTTATAATCATCACTAGTCGAGTCATATCCCAATCCATAAGTTGAATCCTGTTCTGGCGATCCTATAGCGGGAAGTACCACTGATTCTGACGTGGTGGGGTTCCATAGCAATAACATTGTCCACATCTCGATGAGAAACAAGGCATCACAACAACAATATATTTTTAAACCACTGAATGGTTCAGAAATATTTGGAACTGTATGTATATCATTAACAAGTAGTCGATTTGGGGATAAAGAAGTGCAATAGAAATTTTTGCAAGTAGAAATAAGCAATTTTTGGGAATCAGGCTGATTTTTGGCATGATTGTGATGCTTCTTCTTAAAGTAAGGCTCAGTTAATAATGACTTCCAAGATTTCGATACACATTTGAAACGAAAAAGAGACTTAACAGAAAGTTTAGTGAGAATGTCCATAAGTATTCCCTGCTCTTGAATCTTAGTTCCCATTACCATATCCATATTGGCGTGGATGAAGAGAATAAGAGGTTTTCAATGATTTAATATTTGCTGCTATGTTGTTTAGGGTAGATAATAAACCTATTAATATTAATGTGGTTTAGGGTTGAGTGTTGATATAAACCTACTAATTTGAATTGATATACTACGGTACTAATTAAAGTAATTTTCTTCCATATTTTAAGGATTAGAATTCTTAATTTTTCTTTATTATTAGTGTTGAAATTTGTATGATATTTTGTCATTAGTTTTTTCTTCCATATTTTGAGGATTAGAATTTGTTTATGAGAAGAATTCGTGTAATACCCAATATCAAATACTTTGAATTGAATTATTTTTGGCAAAGTAATAAACAATAATAGGAGACCTAACACTGTTGTGTTGCACCGTTATTTTTGGTCATATAACCGTAGACCGTAGTAATCCCAAAATTTTTAGTTAACATAGTTTAGCTTTGACAATTTCAGTGTTTCAAAATTAAAAATGAATAAAACTTATCCGGTGTTTACACCCAATTAATAAACACATTACATGCATATATGGAATTAATGTAACACTTCGTGCGGATAAGTTTTATCTATTAAAAATTACTGAGAGAATATTTTTTTAAAATAATCCTAATTTTATTATAAGCAATTCTATGTTTTCTCTTTTAAATAAATAAATAACCAAAAGGTAACATGCTCAACGTAGGAGAACACTCCAAAAAAAACTCCTGCTGTGGTGGATTATTCTCGCATATATGTATAGAGTTGATAAATAAACCAAAATCTTAATGTAACATTATTTAAATTTGAATCTTCATAAAAAGAAATTGATAGTTTCTTATGCACATGTATGATAATTTCCTTATTCAGATTGTATAATTACTTTCTGAAAAATTACACATATACGATCTATACAAAATAATATTATGATGAATTCATCTGATGTGTTAATAAAAATTGTTCACAAATTACTATTTATATATTTCTATTTCTATTATACAGAAGAGTGGTGATTAGGACGATCAATGGCATATTTGCAATTATATTGATATGCAAGGCTAAATAGTAAATATTGATAAAATATCTACAACTTATCCACTTTAATATTATGTATCCTATCTAAAACAGTAGCTACAGTATTTCAATTGGACACTCTTCGCTGGAAATATCGTATATACAAGTAAAATGCTATTTGTAACGGTCTAAAGCTCTCCAGTCCACTTTGAAGTTGTGGGAGCATTTTTAAACACAACACTTTTATTTTATTATTCATTAACTTATTTCTTTAATTATCTAAGCTAATTAAATTACATTCTTACTTTACTAGCTAATTGTATTTTAATGAATTTGATTTTTTATTTCTTTCCATTAAAATTTGAAATAAAACTTAATTTTAAATATAACACTTTTATAGGAAAAATTATATCAATTGATACATTTTAATAAATAATTACTGATTTTAGCAATACCTTTTATTTATTACCATTTATATCAATATTATGTTAAATCTGCAATATGTATTAAAAGTGAATTATGTATGCAATATATATGAAATATATATAAATTATAATTATTTTTAAAAATATATTATGTTTGTTTGGTAAAAATTTGGCACATTGTATTATAAGTGTATTAAAATGTGTGATAAATGAATTATCTATCATTAAAATTTGTATTATATGTGAATAAAAAATTGTTCTTTGTAATATGAATTAAACTTGTATTATAAATGAATTAAAAGTGATCAAGTGAAAAAGAAATATTATTGCTATAAATGATAAATATTTTTTTATTATAATATATTTATGTAAGTTTCCCTTTATTTTATTATCCATTAACTTATTTCTTTAATTGTCTAAACTAATTAAATTACATTCTTAATTAAAAATTTAGGTTTACTAGCTAATTAAATTTCAATGAATTTGACTTTTTATTTCTTCCCATTAAAATTTGAAATAAAACTTCATTTTAAATACGCACTTTTATTTTATTATCCATTAACTTATTTATTTTAATTGTCTAAACTAATTAAATTACATTCTTAATTAAAAATTTGTATCATAATTTTCCAGATATACAGAACAATATGAAAGCACACATATTGACTCTCGAGATTATTATTTGCACAACATGTGCAGTTTTAAAATGTATGTACATAATAACACGAAACTGTTATAATTAAGATGATTAAGATTAAATCTTTATCAAGTATCAAACTAGGTACTTATTTATATAACTTATTAAGTCATGGTTATAGTAATTAAATAATTCAGTTCAATAGATATACTATATTAATACATCACATCATACACACACGAATTACTTAAAAGACTTTTTAACTTTATTCAAAACTTTGTACAAAAAGAAGAAAAAAAAGGCCAAGATGAAATATAGGAGGATAGCGTCACCGCTAAGCCGAATCCTGTACGGCTCCTCTACCACTCCATCACTTATATTAAGCCTCTTCCTCATTTTAATGGCGACTCGTTTTTCGCTATCTCGTTCAGCTCACCTTTGCTTAAGACCCACTTCTTCTTTTTCATGTTTATCTACCAAAAACCTACTTCAGTGCCCTTCTTGTCCCCTCTGGTCATCCTCTTTCTCTCTCTGTCTTCACACTTTCCGCAAGTCAACTTCTCCCGGTAATCGCCCTCGTAAATCCATCATCGTCCGATCATTTTCTCCGTCGTCGGCATCCATTTCCGATCATCCTTCTAAAATGTCGATGGCTTCTGATGACAATCCTTTGTTGAAGGACTTTGATTTCCCACCGTTCGATGTAATCGAAGCCAAGCACGTCCGTCCTGGAATTCGTGCCTTGCTTAACAAAATAGTATGTTTCGATTTCTCTTATATACTTGGAAACAAACGTAGGGTTTAATAGTGTGGCGCGTTAATTTTGTGATTTGAATGTAGGATGAGGAATTGAGCGCTTTGGAGAAGACTGTGGAGCCTACCTGGCCCAAGCTGGCGGAGCCATTGGAGAAGATCATTGATAGATTGACGGTTGTTTGGGGTGCGGTGAATCATCTCAAGTCCGTCAAAGATAATCCTGAACTTCGTTCCGCTCTTGAAGAAGTTCAGGTTCGTAATCTTGGGGCCTTTTTGCATCACAATTATAATTTTCTTGAAAAATAATATCATCTTGAACCCTTTTTGACGAATGATATAGTTTTCTTGAAGATTCTTTGCTTGAAGCCATACCAATTTATTTTTTCTATGTCTGTGATTTCTTAATCTCCCAGAGTGTAAAGATCTCGTCTCTTTCGTTCAATCAATACAACGTGGTTCTTTTCCTTACCCATGTTCTTGAATTTCTCCCGACAATTTGTTTTGAGTTCTTTTTTACATCAACTCTTGGCCACAACAATTACGAGGAGTAATTTAGTAGTCTCGTCTCTGTAGATTCAAATGTTAATTTGTATTATAGCTTTATCAGAGTTGCTTGCTGGATAGATAATGATATCTTCTGTTTGACTATACACTTTTTTCAAGATTCAATCTGATATACATCCTTTTATACACATTCAAATTTGAGGCTTGATATGTGTCTTACTGCAAGATTCCCATGCTCTTTTCTCCTTATCCTAGGATACACTACTACTTTCATTGCATCATTGATACTATTTACTTCTCGTGCAGCCGGAAAAAGTTGCTTTTCAGCTTAAATTGGGTCAGAGTAAGCCAATCTATAATGCATTCAAAGCCATCCGAGAGTCACCTGAGTGGGACTCTTTGAGTGATGCTCGTAAACGAATAGTTGAATGTAAGTTCATGAACTTATTTTTCCTTTTATCTTTTCGAATTCGGGAGGCAATGTATTTAAGCATGAAAATCTATTTAATTCCTGTTGCGGTCTGTCCAGGACTGTAGTTTTAGTTTTTCTTTTCCTAATGCATCAAGTTCTCTCTGCCAATTTGTTTTTGGTAGTTGTGCAGAATCGTTATTGTTTATCCAGTATAGCTAAGAACTGTATATTAATAAAATTGTATGTACAGTAATTTCTTTGCAACTTCCATGGAAGTGCTTGTTGGTCACATGATTCCGTTAAAAAATCAACTGTTGTTTCCAAACCCACCCTCACAATAAAATAAAAATAGAAACAGAAAGAAAGAACAAGAGAAATCAAAGAAGACCACATATTTTTAATGTTTAACTTTCTTTTGAGGTCTTTCCAGCGCATTGCGTGCAATTAAATGGTCATCTCACACTCTGCTTCTTGCTCGTGCCGCGCAAATAAAGGAGGCTGTACTTGCTGGTATCGCTCTTGAGGATGATAAAAGAGAGCAATTTAACAAGATTGAACAGGTGTGCTCTGGTTTCTTGTTGAACATAGTCTTCTCATTGTTCTATCCCCCCCCCCCCCCTCTGTGTCTCTTCTTAAATGTACTATTAACAAGTGAAAAATTTAACGGACTGGTATTAAAGCTATATATCTACAGGTGATGCCTTTTAGATGTATGTTTGAAGTTATTTTACTTGTACACCTATCTGATTTATGTTGTGGCTGTTTTTCCATTGTCTCTGAAAATATGTTTCAGGTGGTTGGAGTCCTTTTATGCAAAGTGTTTGTTTATTCGAATTGCTAGATGATTATGTTGGAACTAAAAGTAACTGAGAATATTCCTGTTCAATTTTTACAGATTTTATCCTCATTGTAATATTTTAACTTATTGCAAACAGTCAGACAATTACCGCACAGCTGAAACTGTATTTTAAGTCACTATCTTGCATTTGACCTTATCTTCATTTTGCAGGATTTAGCAAAGCTATCTCAGAAATTTGAGGAAAATGTTTTAGATTCCACCAAGAAGTTTGAAAAATTAATAACAGATAAGAAGGATATTGAGGGATTGCCTGCCACATCTCTTGGTTTGGCTGCACAGACAGCAGTGTCTAAGGTAACACGGAAGCTCTCTTTGTGGATGTTTGACAACTGAATTAATTTTGGTTACCTTATCTCTTATGCGTTCTCCTTTGCTGCCTGTGTCAAAAACAGGGGCACGAAAATGCTACTGCAGAAGACGGGCCATGGATCATTACATTGGATGCGCCAAGTTATATGTCTGTGATGCAACATGCAAAGAATAGAACTCTTAGAGAAGAGGTGTACCGTGCTTATATAAACCGTGCTTCTAGTGGAGACCTTGATAACACAGAGATGATTAACCAAATTCTAAAGCTTAGATTGGAAAAGGCTAAGCTCCTTGGATACAATAACTATGCTGAGGTATACATTTTTTAAAAGAACTCACAATACCATCTATGTTGTTTAAATGTATTTTTTCTTTTTGAAAATTAAAATGGTTTACGGATACAGGTAAGCATGGCGATGAAAATGGCCACTGTTGAAAAAGCCGAAGAGCTTTTAGAAAAGCTTCGCAGTGCTTCTTGGGATCCTGCAGTTAAAGGTAGGGCCTATAAAAGATCTCAATGGTATTTGAGATGTAAACTATACAGTGTCTTTGTCATGAGCTTTTATGTTTTTGATGTACTTTTTGCTTCATCAATTCCGAGTTCCTTTTTTAGTTTTTATTTACTAGATATGAGGTAAAATAGACAAATTCTGATAGATGATCAATCTATAAAAAAAGGTTGTCTTTTCTTTTTGTTTATTTGTTTTGAAAACAAGATGATACTTCTAACCACCTTACTTTTTGTGCTTTGGGATATGGATTGTTTCTCTTTTTTCTCTTCTCCCCTTGATGCAACCAAAATAACTGGTTGACCTCTCTTAGCTGGCAATGTTTTGTGTTTACAAGCTTTTCCCTTGATCTGTGTAGATTTGGAAGACCTGAAAGATTTCTGTAAAAGTCAAGGTTCTCCAGAAGCTGATGATCTGAACCATTGGGATATTACTTTCTGGAGTGAAAGGCTTCGTGAATCTAAGTATGAGCTAAACGAGGTGGGCCGTTGTTTCTCCCCCCTTTATATTTGTGCTCAAGAAAAAATGGACCTTGGGGTGTAACTTAAACCAAAAGTTAGCTTGAGGATTTCTCAAGACAATAAAAGCAGACAGCAACTCTTTTTCGTCAACCAATGTGAGATACTTGACAGTGTTGATTGGAAACAGTAAACGATGTGCATGCGGATGTGCCGATGTGATTTTTTCTTATACATTCTTTGAAATGCCTTCTTCTGATATCTGTTTATCTTCTGATAGATCACGAGTATTTTAGAAGCTTTATGCTTCATGCTCATCCGTTCTTAAACCAAACTTAATAACAAATTGAGTTGAAAAAATGACAATCAATGTATCCCTTCATTATAGTTTGAGACCATTACTATCTTTCTAAGTAGAATATATTTTAGCTTCACTATGGTGTCAAACACACGTGTATCATTTTTCATTTTAGCTGTAATTATTTTAGTACTTGCTTTAGTAATATCAACACAAGTCCCTTCTCTTTCTCGTTTGACCATTTAGTAACAAGTCCCTTCTTTGGTTTTGTTAATAGCCCACTGCCTCTAGAGTTCAAATTATGCTCTACATTGTAGAACTTCCTTTTGATGCTTGTTTACTGCTGAGTTCAATGCTGCTTATTTGCAGGAAGAACTGCGCCCATACTTTTCGTTGCCTAGAGTTATGGATGGTCTTTTTAACCTTGTAAAGATGCTGTTTGATATCAATGTTGAGCCAGCTGATGGATTAGCTCCAGTAAGACTTAGTTCACTTGCCTTCCCTTTTATCTTTGTTCCTCCTGATCTTGTATGCAGTGGCAAATAATGTTGTGCACCGATGTGTGTGATTTCTAGGTTTGGAACAATGATGTCCGGTTTTACCGCGTGAATGATTCCTCTGGACGTCCTATTGCCTACTTCTATTTTGATCCATACTCTCGTCCATCCGAGAAACGTGGAGGTGCTTGGATGGATGAAGTTGTTAGCCGAAGCCGTGTATTATCACGAGATGGTTCGAATGCTAGATTGCCTGTTGCGCACATGGTTTGTAATCAGATGCCACCAGTTGGGGATAAACCCAGCCTAATGACATTCCGTGAGGTAAGCATGTGTTTTGACTCTAAGTGCCTTCAATAAGCTATTCTGCTGCATGTTATATCATCAGCTTTGGCTAATCTCCTACTTGTTAGGCTTTGCATCAGAGTGGGTTTCAAGGTGATTTTCTTTTGGGTGGATATGGGTGGTGGTGGGAGGGACATGAGGTCATGAGCAAATGTTTAAGCCGATATTTTTACTAATTTTAGGTTTAGGAATATTTTTAAGGTAATGTAAATGATTATGTCTGTTGGGTATTACTGTATAAACACAGTATCTTCTATTCCTCTCTTTCCTTGTTATCTGTGGGGAAACATCTGATGTCCGGTCTTTCTCTTTTTTTCTTTTATACAAAAACCACAGGTTACAGTGCTTCTTCTCTCGAATCCTTTTGTTCAAGGTCTCGACAGAGAAAATTTTTATGTACTCGACTTCTTCATTAGCTTATTTCTGAGATACATGATGCTTCAGATCATTTGCAGGGTTGTATATATAGTTCATGAAAGTTATGCCAATATAGTACCAAACATTTACTTCTACACAAGTAAAGTTACTATCAGGCATGTTTTTGGTATTGAATACATTCTGCTTTTGTAGGTTGAGACCGTCTTCCATGAATTTGGACATGCCCTTCAGCATATGCTAACTAAGCAGGATGAGGGTTTGGTTGCTGGCATAAGGGGTGTAGAGTGGGATGCTGTGGAATTGCCATCACAATTCATGGAAAATTGGTGCTATCACAGGTATGTGATGTCCTTGTAATATTACTTGATCCGTTTAGTTCTGGTTGAAAAAACAAGTAAGGTCTCCACTTATGTTTCCAAAACAAAGAAGGTGGACAAAATGCTCTTTGAAATAGCTATTTTCAGAGGGCCCCTACCTGTTAGGCGTGCCTAGGTCATTATCAAAAGGATTCTTCTAAAATCAAACCAAACAAAACACCACCATTTAATCAACTCTTGTTTCATATGCTTTTTATGCTGTCTGTCGCTTCTATGATGTCTCCATGCCAACATTCTCTCTGAATAAGTTACTTTTGAATGCAATTAATTTTTATTGTAGTGAGTTTATGTATGTTTGATTTTGTTTAGTTTCTCATAAATTGTATGCTTCACTTCAAAGGAGCCTGCGTTTCACTTTTCGCTTCAAGTCACACAGACCTTGTCGTTTTTTGCGCTTTTCACTTTCAAAAATACTGCAGTAGTGATATGGTTGAAGAATCAATGTATCTTTTCCTTTGAATCAGTTAGCTGTTTTACTCATTTTATTGATGAGCTGCTCTGCAGGGATACTCTGATGGGTATTGCTAAGCATCATGAAACTGGAGAGACACTCCCAGAAGACATATACAAGAAGCTTCTTTCTGCTAAAACTTTCCGTGCTGGTACCTTAAGTCTTCGGCAGGTGAGAACTTCCCCCTTTTTCTCTTTTCTGGTCCTTTCTTACTTTGTTTTTCCAATAATAACCATTTGATTGATCTTCCTTTCAACCATTGTTGTATGCCAACAATATATATTCCAAAGTTTTCATGCTCTATTTCCTTATATAAATAATTCATGTCTATGATCGGAGTCTGTAGTTTCCCCTAAAACTCTTGGTGGGAGACATTAAGCCTCTCCATAACATGCAGGTTCGAGACCTCCATGGGCCACCCAAAAAAAAGTCTCTGCATAACATGCATTTAATATATACTATTTTCTGGTTCATTTATAATATTCTAATGTACAAAAGTTAATAAACACATGTTTCCCTTTCTATGTCGACTTTGAAATTGGAGGGGGGAGAAAAATAAGTTTTGAATGCACTCTTCCTAAATCGGGTCTTCAGGAATAGTGACATTTTGCTGGATGTATGGTTATTCATGGTTTGTCTTCAAGTCTAGTTAGTTAATCAAGTTGTGTCAATAGTAAGTGCTCCAGAAGGATGTAAAACTGTAGTAGCAACTAAAGGGATGTTCTCTGTTGTTTTGATTCATGCACCAGTGCCTGCATCTACCTGAATTGTCTTTGTTGGTTAGTTTCCTTTGCGTTCTTTGATTATGTTTCTAGAACTCTAAATTGTTCCCAGGGAGTAAAGTTTTCTGTAGATCTTTTCTGCTCTTTATTTATGGTGAAGGTATTTTATTTAAAATTTTCAGCATTAATGATGTTTAATGTCATGATTTCATGATGCTGTTGAAATGCTTACCAGTGGCCATAAAACTTTCTTTGTAGTTGAGATTTGCAACTGTTGATCTTGAGTTACATGCAAAATATGTTCCGGGTGGTTTGGAATCAATCTATTGTGTTGACCGACGGGTCTCTAAGAAAACCCAAGTGCTTCCTCCACTCCCAGACGATAAGTTCCTTGCCAGTTTCAGTCACATTTTTGCTGGTGGATATGCTGCTGGATACTACAGTTACAAGGTGCTTCTGCTTTCTTTTTGTGGTTCTTAGCTCCTATATATTTCTAGTTAGTTGTATTTCCTGTGAGGGTTGTGTATAAATATTGTGGTGTTAAAGTGGAGAAGTTATATCTTTTTAGATCTATCGTTGCCTCTGAAATTTAGCTTTCTCTTCTGTGATATAAGAACGTACGATTCTTTTGTCAATCTTGTTGGTAATAATTAAACTTTTCACTACTTATTCTTAAAATTCCTCTGCCGTTTTGATAGCATGTGCTTATATTGACCAAACTGTTAGGCTAGTACTGAAACTGTTGCTGTATCCTAAGTTGCTCGGACTCTCCAAAAATGTTGTCGCACCCATGTCGGATCCTTCAAAATTGCACTACTTTTGAAGTATCCACCATGCACTTGTGACATTTTTGGAGAGTCCGAGCAACATAGCTTATATCTGCCTTTTGCTCAGCAACATTTTATTTCTCTTATATTGACGTGGTAATGGTAATAGTTTTTTGACGGATGTTCTATTATCATCTATTCCTGTTAACTACATTCTTCATATAGTATTTCCGGCTTTAAGAAATAACTTTTTGGATTTAGATGTTCTACTAATAAGACTGTTGAAATCTCCTTTCTTTCTAGTGGTTTTATATCTTCTTTTATATAAACAATGAATTTTGGTGAAGACTTGTTTAGATTAAAACTCAAGACATGCTTTAACCATACAAAGTATCTTCCAATTTGTGCAGTGGGCAGAGGTTTTGTCTGCAGATGCTTTCTCTGCTTTTGAAGATGTTGGACTAGAGAATGAGAAGGTAAAGTTTAGAACTTTTGCTTCTGTAATCTTTAGTCATATTTTTCACCATTCAACTAATAGTAGTGGCTTTAAATTTGAGTAGGCTGTAAAAGAAACAGGCCAGAGATTCAGGGAGACTGTTCTTGCTCTTGGAGGTGGAAAGGCTCCACTGGAGGTAGGGGGATTATAACCATGCCAATGTCTTCTAATGTTTTGCTCATTTTTTCTAGAGAATCACTATAATTTAGCTTTGGCTTCTGATGCGTTATCCTTTACTGTGTTTTAATTTGCCTTTGGATGCATATTCAGGTTTTCGTGCAATTTAGAGGACGGGAACCTTCTCCAGAACCGCTGCTTAGGCATAATGGCCTACTTACCTCTTCTGCATGAAGATTGTTCTAGAACCTTCTGCCCCATTTTAAAGGCCATTAGAGACATTTGCAACTGTAATTGTTTTCAAGTTATTATAAATAATTCACTTTAGAACAAAGCATTGCTACTGACTACAGGTTATAAATGGATTTCTCATTTCTCGTCTCCCTTTATGCCATTTTGATCATCATATGCCATGTGTAGCAAGTGCACCGTGCTAGTTGGATGTTCTTTTCCAGGAAAATTTTGCTGTATTGTTTCATTGTACTGCTCTTGGTTTTCCCGCATTATTGTTAGTTTAGATTTTGTAATAAAGGATATCACATATATCCTTTCATATTACATATAACATATATGCTGTCATAAATTTATTTATTTTGAAAAAAATAATTCATGTAGTGTTATATAAGGTTTTTTTTTGTTTAAGTTTATGGGTATTTTTGATTTTCTTCTTACATAGTTTTTTTTCTTTGTTACTTTTTTGAGTCATGGACTAATTTGATTTTTAAATATCTTCCTGATTCATTTGTTTATCACAATTATTTATAAGAAATTTGGAGACAGGTGATTTATCAATGTTACTGCGATATATTAGGATATTCTAATATCTTGTTTATGAACAATAATTTGTTCATTTGGTAAGATTGAATAGGAATAGAGGATTTTGATATTTTCATAAGTTGTGGGCTTTCAAATAATACATCTAAAAGACTTCCACTCTAAAATTTAGTTTCACCCTGTAATTTTATATTGCATATTGACGTTGAAATATATTTAACTGTGGTATCACAATTTTTTGATTCGCGTCAGGAATACTAGTTTCCGTTAGCAAAAGAGACAAAAAAAAAAGAAGAATGTGTTTCCTCAAATATAAATATATGTTGAAGAATACCTAAAGTGTTGTAGTTCTATAAATATAAAACCGTTTGTGCAACTTAAATTTGTGACAAATGATCTTTTGTTTGCATGGATTGAAAAAAGAAGAAGGGCGGATTTCCCAATATTGATAATTCTTGTACAGTATTGTTATGAAGTGAAGATCAGTGTAGGAAAGTTATGGAGAGGTGGGGATTCGATCTCGGAACAGGGCTACAGTAGTAACTGAATTTCGGAAGAAGTAACTAACATTAGAAAGGAACGGCTAGGATTTAATGGGAAGCAATGGTGAGGATGATGCCACTTAGACTGATGGTTAGAGGAGAGAGAAGGGTAACTAATTTTTGAGAAAAGTCACGTTTCTTTCATTTCTGCTTCTCTGTTTCTCTTCTTATCTTTCTCTTTTCTCTGTACTTCTTCTCGTTCTCATCTTTCTTCTTCATTTCTCATTTACAGATTTTCTATGGAGGTTATGAAGTTCTTAGTTGATAGTTAGTTACGTGTAATTGAGATTTTCGATTATCAATAAAGTTGGTTTGGTTTTTCTGTGATTTCCAATTCAAATCGTAAACTGAATTTGTGATCCTATTAAGGTCATAACAGTTGGTATCAAAGCCTTCGAACCTGTGCAGTTGGAGGAGCAATGGCTGAAGGAACACGATGGAAGATCACTGAAGATAAGCTAGTTAGACATGATGAAATGCTAGCCGATTTGCTGAATTCTCAGGAAGAGGTACGCCATGCTCAAGCTAGAATTCAAGGAGCATTGAATTTAATTTTGGAAAGGCTGGGAGTATTAGAAAGAGCATCGGCAGTTCCGAATGTGGGAGCAGGTTTGCTGCCCATTCCGAATCCGGACAATCGCAACCGAGCTCAGCCGAATGTTGTTGCGTTACCTAGGTGGGAGTTACCTAGCTTTGTATGGATATACTCCGCCTCAACTTTCGATCGGGCCTCTTCTGGAAACAGTAGTACAGGCAGCAGAGGATGTGGTGATGCATCGACAACAGTTTCTTCAGTTATTGAAGGATAATCTAGCTACTGCCCAAGCTCAAATGAAGTTTTTTGCGGATAAGAGAAGAACTGAGCGTGAGTTTGCGGTCGGCGATTGGGTTTATTTGAAACTTCAACCTTATAGGCAGACTTCATTAGCTTTGAGACGAAATTTAAAACTCAGTTCTAAGTACTATGGTCCATATTTAATACTTGAGAAGGTGGGGTTAGTGGCTTACAAATTAGCTCTACCTATGCAGTCTAAGATTCACCCGGTCTTTCATGTATCGTTGTTAAAAAAGAAGGTGGGCGATCGAGTGGTAGTACAGTCGGAGTTGCCTTATACGAATGATGCAGGGCAGTTCTTGGTAAAACCAGTGGCTATTTTGCAGAGACAAATGGTCAAACGTAACAATGTGGCAGTGGTGCGCGTACTAGTGCAATGGTCTAATCTTCCACCTGAGGATGCTACGTGGGAGGATTATGAATTTTTGCGCGCTAAGTTTCCCGGTTTTGACTCTAATCCTTGAGGTCAAGGATTCTTTGATGCGGTGGGGAATGTTATGAAGTGAAGATCAGTGTAGGAAAATTATGGAGATGTGGGGATTCGATCTCGGAACAGGGCTACAGTAGTAACTGAATTTCGAAAGAAGTAACTAACATTAGAAAGGAACGGCTAGGATTTAATGGGAAGCAATGGTGAGGATGATGCCACGTAGACTGAAGGTGGTTATATAATAGTGGTTAGAGGAGAGAGAAGGGTAACTAATTTTTGGGAAAAGTCACGTTTCTTTCATTTCTGCTTCTCTGTTTCTCTTCTTATCTTTCTCTTTTCTCTGTACTTCTTCTCGTTCTCATCTTTCTTCTTCATTTCTCATTTACAGATTTTCTAAGGAGGTTATGAAGTTCTTAGTTGATAGTTAGTTACGTGTAATTGAGATTTCCGATTATCAATAAAGTCGGTTTGGTTTTTCTGTGATTTTCAATTCAAATAGTAAACTGAATTTGTGATCTTATTAAGGTCATAACAAATGTCTTGATAATTCTTGTACAATATTGATAATTCTTGTACAATGTCGATGGCTTCCGATGACAATCCTTTGTTGAAGGACTGGGATTTCCCACCATTCGATGTAAGCACGTCGGTCCTAGAATTCGTGCAATGCTTAAGCAAATCGTATGTTTCGTTTTCTCTTATGAATTGGAGGCATTGATAGATTGGGGTGCGGTGGATCATCTCAAGTCCGTCAAATATAATCCTGAACTTCGTTCCGCTATTCGGAAGTTCAGGTTCCTTATCTATAATTTCTTTTAGTGTAAAGCTGTCTGTCTTTTCGTTCAATCTAATGTGCGTTGTTATTGCTTTCTTTAGCTTCTTGTCTTGGTTTCTTCACTCTGCTTCTTTCTTTTCTCAAACTGCTTTGTAACTTTTTTATTTGAGCGGAGGAGGGTCTATCAGAAACAACCTCTACCTTGTATGGGTAATATGCGCATGCACTACTCTCTCCAGATCCCACTTGTGAAATTCCCCTAAGTTGCCGTTGTTGTTAACATCATCTTTATACCACATGTCCACATCAATCATAAGTCATATTAATGTTTATTTAAAGCTTTAGTATTTTCTCTCTGTACATTCAGATTTTAATTTGTATTATAGCTTTTGTATTGTTCCTCTGGCTCCATCAAGGAAAAGCAGAGGAAGAGTTTTAACCCCCCTGATAAAAAGGATATCAATCACAAGTGATTGCTGGATAGCTGATGATATCTTGATGCAACCAAAATAACTGGTTGACCTCTCTTAGCTAGTAATGTTTTGCGTTCACAGGCTTTTACCTTGATCTATGTAAATTTGAAACGCCTGAAAGATTTCGTCAAAAGTTAAGGTTCTCCAGAAGCTGATGATCAGAACCATTGGGATATTACTTTCTGGAGCGAGAGGCTTTGTGAATCTAAGTATGAGTTAAGCGAGGTGGGCTGTCTCTCTTTATTTCTCCCTTTATTTTGTGTTCGAGAAAAAATGGACCTTGGGTCTTATTTAAACCCAAAGCTTGCTCAAAAACTCTATCTGTAATGAATCTAAAGCATCAGTGATACACATAGTATCATTAGAGTATATCTGATTACACAAAAAAACACAGCAGTAACATAAAGTTCATCTTGATCTTCTGCACATCATTTTAAAGCTTTGATAACATCTGGAATTCCTTTCCCTCCGCACTGTCCACCATATGCAAGCAGGGACTTGATTCCTATCTACACCTGTCCTTTGCAAGTGAGCCTATTTCCTCCCAACTTTTTAGAGCTTGTGTAATCTTTCCTGGCATGGTCCATGATATTCCATTGAGGTTTATAATTAACTCTCCGGAACTGGTCTGTGAATTTGCAGCGTAGGAATAGGTGGTTGACTGTCTGTGTTGTTTCTTCACACATAGAGCATCTTGAACACAAAGGCAGTCCTCCCTCGATCAAGTTATCCAGTGTGAGAGCAGCTTCTCTTGCTAGTAGCCACACAAAGCAAGATACTTTACGATGTACTTTAATCTTCCAGATACATTCCATTGTCAATCGAATATATGATGATGTTGACTGATTCATTAATCGTTATGCTGCAGCCTGCATTGATCCTAAATAGGCCCTTGGTGTTACCTTTCCCCACCATACGGTATCTTCACCAGTTTGGAGCCAAGTAAACTGATCTAGAATACTATAAAACTCAGCCACCCTGTGTAATTTCTCAATCATTGCTTTGTCTTATAAGATTGATGCTCCATTCCTGAGGTGACCACATCTCTGCTACAGACTTTTGTTGATGAAGCACTAGGTTGTATATATCTGGGAAGGCCATTTCCAGATTTCAAACCTCATGCCTCTTTTCCTTCCAGAAGCTAGTTTTGTTCCCATCTAGCACTCTGATTTTGGACTGGGCTTTTCAACTCACTCCACAGGGCTCTGATGGATATCCAAAGGCTGACCTGTATGGTGTAGTAACCTCCTTAGTCATCCAACTATCGGCTTGTTCACATTTAGCTTAAATAACTCTCCTTCATAGTAGATGATGCTCACTGGTGTACATCAAGAAGCGAGGATTTACCAAGACCATATAGGCAGATAACAACCCTTTCGTCAATCAATGTGGTACACTTGACAGTGTTGATTGGAAACAATAAACGGTGTGCATGTGGATGTGCAGATGTGATTTTTTGCTTACACAAGTTTTGAAATGTCTTTCTTCTGATGTCTGTCTATCTTCTGATGGTTGACGAGTATTCTAGAAGCTTTATGCTTCCTGATCATCCTTTCTTAAACCAAACTTCTGTTGAAAAAAAATGAAAGGAATGTATCCGTCCTGATAGTCTGAGACCATTGATATATTGCTAAGTAGAACATGTATTTTAACTTCACCATGTTGTTTCTTAACACACGTGTACCATTGATCATTTTATCAACTATTATTTTAGTACTTGATTTTTTAATATTAAAACAAGTTCCTTCTCTTTCTTGTTTGACCAGTAGGTAAAGTCTTACAGTAAGTTCCTTTTTTGTTAATACAAGAGCGCCTTGTGCATTCAATAAATGCTAGACATCATAGAACCTCCTTTTGATGCTTGTGTTGTACAGCTCTGAGTTCACATGCTGCTTATTTGCAGGAAGAACTACGCCCATACTTTTCGTTACCTAAAGTTATGATGGTCTTTCTAACCTTGTAAATATGTTGTTCGGTATCAATGTTGAGCCTGCTGATGGATTAGCTCCGGTAAGACTTGGTTCAGGTGCCTTTACTTTTACCTTTGGTCCTGCTCCTGTGTGCAGTGGCAAATAATGTTGTTCACTGATGTGAGGGTTTTCTAGGTTTGGAACAACGATGTCCAGTTTTACCCCGTGAAAGATACTTCTGGAAGTCCCATTGCCTACTTTATTTTGATCCATACTATTGTCCATCTGAGAAACGTGGAGGTGCATGGGTGAATGGAGTTGTTAGCCAAAGTCGTGTATTATCACGAGATGGTGCCAATGCTAGATTACCTATTGCGCACATGGTTTGTTATCAAATGCCACCAGATGGGGATAAGCCCAGCTTAATGATATTCCATAGGTAGGCATCTATTTTGACTCTAATTGCCTTCAATTACGGTGTTTGAAATTACTGGACTAATAAGCGCATTGGAGTGGGAGTTCTTAAAAAAATTATTTTAGGTGGGTAGGGGTGGAGGTGTAAGGGATATGAGCAAATGTTTTAGCAGATATTTTAAATAATTTAGGGTTTGGGAATTTTTCTAAGAGAATGTAAATGATTAAATTAATGATGGGTAATCCCTGTATAAGCAGTATCTTCTATTCATCTCATTCCTTATTATCCATGGGGAACCATTCCATGGTCGATTTTCTCTTTCTTCTTTTAACTGCCCAAGTTACAGTGCTTCTTTTACTGTGCTGCTTCTCTTGAATCCTCTTGTTGAAGTTCTTGAAAGACGGTCAAATTTATGCACTCTTGATTTCTTCATTAGCCTGTTTATGAGATACGTGATGCTTCAGATCATTTGCCGAGTTGTATCTATTGTTCATGAAAATTTATGGTAGTATAGTACCAAGCATTTACTTTTACAGAGTTGAAAGTTACAATCAGGTGTGTCTTTAGCATTTACATTCTGCTTTTGTAAGTGAGACTGTTCTCCATGAATTTGGACATGCCCTTCGGCATATGCTAACTAAGCATGATGAGGGTTAGGTTGCTGGTACAAGGGGCATAGAGTGGGATGCTGTGGAATTACCATCACAATTCATGGAAAATTGGTGATATCATAGGTAGGATGATGTCTTCACAATGATACTTGAGCATTTAGTTTTGATTGCAAAACCAAGTAACTTCTCCACCTTAGTTTCCCAAATCAAAGGAGGACAAAATGTTCTTTGAAATAGCTATTTTCAGAGGGCCCTTGCCTTTTGGGCGTGCCTAGGTCACTTTCAAAGCTCAGAAGAAAAAGGAACAAATTGCTTAGTTGTTAAAAAACGTTTTCACATTCATAAAAGATACTGTAGTGTTCATTAGACATCCTTAGTAAAAGTCAAATCCACCACATATTCTCCAAAAATATAAACAAAAAGATTCTTCTAAAACCAAACAAAAGGAAACACCACCATTTAATTATAACACTAGTTTCATATGTTTTTTAGGCTGCCTTGCCGCTTCTAAGATGTCTCCATGTCAACATCCTCTCTCACTAAGTTGCTTTTAACTGCAATGAATTTTATTTGTATTAAGTTTATAGATGTTTGATTTGTTTAGTTTCTTGTAAAATTGTGCGCTTCACTGCGAATTGTGTCCTTCACTTCAAAGGAGCCTGTGCTTCACTTTTTGCTTTTAAAAACACTGTGGCTTGGTATAGTTGGAGAAATCCGTATTTCTTTTCCTTTGAATCAGTCAGCTGTTTATTTACTCATTTTATTAATGGCTGCTGCAGTGATACTCTGATGGGTATTGCTAAGCATCATGAAACTGGTGAGAATCTCCCAGAAGACATATACAAAAAGCTTCTTGCCGCTAAGACTTTCCGTGCTGGTATCTCAAGCCTTCGGCAGGTGAGCGGCCGCCCCACTTATCCCTTTTTCTGGTCCCTGTCTTACTTTTTTCCAATAATAACTTTCGTTTGATCTTTTTTCCCACCATTTATTGTATTAACCAACAATATATATTCCAATTTTTTCATGTTCCACCATTGGGTCCTAACTTTTTTCCCCTAAAACTCCTGGTTTTTGATGGATGTTCTATTATCATCCATGCCTGAAAACTACATTCTTTCTGAAGTATTTCCGTCTTCAAGAAATAACTTTTTGTATTTTAGATGTTCTATTAATTAGACTGTTGAAATCTCCTTTCTTTCTAGTGGTTTTATATCTTTTTCTAATAAAAATGATTTCAGGAGTAAAGATTCTAGGTTGAAACTTTGCTTTAACCGCCTCAAAGTACAAATTAATTTCCAATTTGTGCAGTGGGCAGAGGTTGTCTGCAGATGCTTTCTCCGCTTTTGAGGATGTTGGACTAGAGAACGAGAAGGTAAACTTTGGAACTCTTGATTGCGTGAACATTAGTCATGTTTTTCACCATTCAACTAATAGTGGCTTTAACTTTGAGTAGGCTGTAAAAGAAACGTGGCCGGAGATTCAGGGAGACTGTTCTTGCTCTTGGAGGCGGAAAGGCTCCTCTGGAGGTACAGACTATAATCATGCGAATCTCTATTAATGTTTGCTTATTTTTTCATGTGTATCACTTTAATTTAGCCTTGGCTTCTGATACCTTATTCGCAGTTCTGCCATCTCTTTTCTGATTTATAGTGTTCCAGTTTGGCAATTCTGATGATTTTTCGATGCATATTCAGGTTTTCGTGCAATTTAGAGGCCGGGAAACTTCTCCAGAACCATTGCTTAGGCATAATGGCCTACTGCCAGTTACCACCTCTGCATGAGATCATTATTGAACCTTCTACAATCTTGATGCCCATTTAAAGGCCATTTGTGACATTTGATGCTTTTTCAGGTTTTTAAGGAGACGTCAAAGATGCAACTGTAATTGTTTTCAAGGAATTATATAGTATTTACCTTAGAACAAGCTTTGTTCCCGGAGATTGGATAATGGATTAGAAGTATGTGATATATCCGAATGGGGTTGCACAACTTTATGCATTTATCTCATCAATCCTCTTTGCCATATCCTGGTAAACATTTTTTTTCCTCCCTATAATGGTAAAAGAAAAATTATGATTTATTTTTATTGGCAAGTACAATAAATGCTTGTTTTGCAGGCTATTGATTTAGTCAAGTTCTCTGAATGTATACTGTGCTTCTGAAAACCCCTTTAATTAGAAATAGAAAGATGTCCACTGTGCAAACTGCAGTTGGGGTTACTATAGTCGTATTGACATACACCTAACTATGCCTCCACCACATCGGATTGGAGTGGTACCAATATAGTTTCATTGGTATACTTCATCAAATTTGTATTCATTCTTGTTCCAGAAAAAAATGAATTAATCCACCTATTAGGTATCTTTGATCAGGTTTTATCAAAGGCGAAAAGCACAAAAAAAAAAAAGGTGTAAGGTTTGTTGAGGCTTTTAAGTACAAATATAAGTGTGTGCTTTAATGAAGGTCAAAGTGGAGAAAAAAATATAAATATATATGTGGAAGTTCAAGATTAATAATTTTAAGCGGGAATAAACAAATATGTGGACAAAGAAATTGAATTTTTTTTACGATAAAGTGAAATATCAGTCTTCAAGATCTCAATAGCAAGGGAAAGTATGCCTCACTTTGGGGCTTAAGCACACCTTTGACAATACTGCTTCCTGTTCTCTGGCATGTATAATAAAATCTGCTCTACTAAATGAACAATTAATGAGATTTAACTTAAAGGAATTTGAGAGTAATTTGCAAAAATTCCAAGAAATTCTCTAAGAATTCTGTTATCTATTGCAATCAGTTTAAATCCGTTCCTCTACAGCATTTACCTTGGTTGTGGAGGGGCTGGTTTTGAGAGGAGACTGGATGGTTCTGTTTGAGATTTAATTGGTGGAAGGACAATGGACCTTTCTACAGAGAAACGGTTTGATCCTCCAAAGCTGTCTAGGGACTTCAAGTATTCTGATGCATTATTTTCTATTATCAATGCATCCTCGAGCTCTCTTACAATGTCCGCCATGCATGGTCTGTAAGTCGAGTATGTCTCCGTGCATGCCAAAGCCACCTCTACCACTCTCCAGAGTGCCTCACCATGATACCCTCCCTTTATAGTGGGATCCACAATTTCTTCAACTCTTGAGCTTCTTATTAGAGGTTTCGCCTGTATTTCAAAGTGAATACTTGCATGTGATCAGACGTAAACATGCAAATCAAAAGAGTATATATAGTTGCAAAGTAGTTAATCAATCAACATCAGTTTATCATCTGAATAGCTGTTAATTATCGCGTAAGTCGTAATAACAACAGAAGTTCTTTGTGTAAAGATGCTCTTTCAGTTTTTCATGGCACTGTAGTTTGCTGCAGATAAATTATGGGAAGAGATTGTGTGGTTCTGAGGATTCAGTAATAGTAGCAATTTGTATCTGGATAATTTCAGTTAAAGAAATAACTTGCCAAGTTGGGCCATACCCATTCTACCAAGCTCCACTCATTTCTTGGCTTGTTTATGTTGAGAGGCTCTCGACCTGTGAGGATTTCCAGTAGGACAACTCCAAAGCTGAAGACATCACTTTTTGCTGACAGACGTTGGGTCGAGTAGTACCTATGCAGAAAGAATTCATGAAAAAGACATGAGCTGGATTTCCCCAAAGATTTTTGAATCATTTGTGCTATGGTGAATTATAACGAAAATAAAGTCAATAAATATACTAATAGAATCTCCTGCGGATGATTCAAATAATAATCACTTCGCGTAACACATATTAAGGTAGCAGAGCTGTCTATTAGGCTATGATTTAGAAACTTATCTCTGGTTCTAATTTCCCAATGACGACACAATCTAGAAGAGATAATACTTACTCTGGATCCAAGTACCCAGCTGTCCCCCTTACTTCTAAAGAAGTACCACTATCCCCTTCTTGAGATGCATATTTTGAAAATCCAAAATCAGAAACCTTGGCACACATGCTCTGATCCAAGAGTATGTTGCTTGACTTGACGTCCCTATGGATCAGACAACGCTCCGAGAATGTGTGAAGGTACAGCAAACCTGAAGAAGGTTAAGAGAAAATAACATAATGAAAACGGCAAACTTTGGTATTTTCTGTTTACAAATGTGTCTTCATAGTAAGTGCTAGGGAATGTTTGAGTGTTGAAATCTATTAAATTCTGCCTTCAATCTTTGTCTCAGGTAAACACGTTCTCTTTTTATTTACGCATGCTTAAGTCCATAGATATGGCTTATTTCATTGAAGAGCTGCATGAATAGCAGAGTCTTGTGTTACTTGCCTCTCGCTGCTCCTAACGCAATGGAAAGTCTGGCTGGCCAGTCTAGAATCTTCCTTTTTGCTGCTGCTCCTAAACAGGATGAAGGAACAAGCAAGAAATTAGTGCTGGTTCTTATGATCAAGTGATAGACAGGAATTTGTTTATGTATGCAGTACCATATAACCGATCCTGTAGGGAGCTGTTTGACATAAATGGATAAACCAGAATCTGCTGTTCATTCTCGCAGCAGTAGCCAAGAAGAGGGACCAGGTTCTCATGTGTGATAGCTGACAGAAGGTTCAGCTGTAATACAAATTACAGCAGTGGTTAATTTGCAAGCTGTGTTACTTGTTATGCATGGGTTAACTATATATGCATGGATAAGATGCATTATTATAGAGATGGCTCCTGAAGAGCTAAGACATTTCAGAGGCAACACTGCTCGTCGGAAGTAATTATGAAGAGAACATCACAGATCTGTGGGAAAGTATTAATTTTGTGGAGCATATAGTTAGTTTATTCCCTCAACAGAAAATAGAAAATTCATTGCTCACACCATGTGCTGATGCTTTTCTCACATTTTAGGTAAAATCTTTTTGTTGGTTTGATGCAAATAAGGAAGTTGGGAGGAAATTAGTCTACAAATACTCTAGATTGTTACCTCGTTATTGAATTCTCGAATTCCCTGAGTCGAAGTGGCTGACCTGACCTTTACAGCCACTTCTACACCATCAGGTAAGGTACCACGGTAAACGGATCCAAAGCCACCTTCACCTATCAAAGTTTTGTAGTTTTGAGTAATAGCTTCTATATATTCCAATTTGAAGTTCCTGGAGGATATTGACTTCATCATGGTAGTATCCGTGCTTGGTACTGAATATACTGCATCTGCATTTGATATTTTTTTTAGCATATTGCTTTATTGAGTATAAGTACCAAATGTTAAAGATATAAACTCTGTTTCAAATTTCTTGAGCTCCTGTCAAAAAAAGCTTCTTTGCAACAGATGTTATAGTAACAGTTTCTGCTTTTCTTAATCATGAAAGTTTTATGATTTATGCTGGTTGACTCCAGTCTTAAGGTATTGCAAGCAACAAGAAAATATTCTTAAATTATCCTGATATATTATCATGCATTATGCGTGCAGGATTATTTCTAGTGTGCTGAGAGTGTACTTACTCCTTGTGATTGAGTAATTTCTCATAAGAAATTTTGGTCCTGCCATTACTCGTCTTTGGAAGAGGCAGACCACAGAGATAACAATTGCAAGGATCACCAGGAGGGCTGTACCTACAGCTGCTCCAATCACAAGTTTATGTGTTGAACTTGAGTTTTGTTTAACATTAGCCATCCCTTTGCTGTAAAGTAAAAAAAAAAAATTAGCTTATTTCTCTTCTTTGTCAGTTCCCTGCTCTTGATACCCCATTGCTTTCCCCCACCCCTGGAGAAAAAGTGGACAGCGTAAAATCATAAAATTGTTTTCTTTTTCTGAAGACAGGGCAGTGGTTTCATACTCTGTTGTAATATTAGATTCTTTTATGCTTCTAGAAAGCTTGTTGCTAATATGAATGCTGCTGCTTAAGTATCTGGAGGGACAACAAAACAAAGATATTAGTGTCACATCATACTTTTTTATCGAAACATATGAAGCATGAAGGCAGCTTGCTTGTAAAACTTTTTGTACAGCTTTGTTATTTTTTCAGAGGTTAATCCTCTGTGTGATATTATTTAACTTCTTCACGTTCTGCAATTATTTTATGTGGAAACCAACATAGAAGACTTACCTTGTAGAGTATGTGAAGGATGATGTAAAGAGTGAATTTGTGCCACTAGAGCCATTAATGCTGATATTCCTGTCTTGGCAAATAACTTGATTGCTTAGTAAAACTACACCAGATTGTAAATTTGTTTTAAAAGAAAATGAATTAGTGTTGATGACAAAGGCTTGGACATACAGTTTTCTCAGGTGCATCAGTTTTTGGATGCTAGGAGGGCTAGGTCCACTAAGGCCACCTGAGGAGAGATCTCTGTGGTAGGGAATAAGAGAAAAACGATTAAATCCATCTATCTCAAATGTGCTTACTATGCTACGGATAAATGAGGTGTAAAAATGGTAGACATATTATTTGATAATGTTCAGAAAATCAAACTGCTTTGAGTATTTGATAAAGAGGGAATAACTTACATCTGAGTGATGACTGAAGTACCATTAACTCGATCACAAGTTAGACCCAGCCATGGAAGGGGAAGACAAGGGTCTCCTGACCAACTCTTCCATATTTCATTGTTTTTGTTTTGTTGCAATAATTCCTTCTTGACATTCGCCATTATGTCAACTGAAACATATAAAGAGATAATAAATGTACTTTTCTGTAATCTTTTCTACTATGGCTATCTTAAATTCTGCTACTATGCATATTCTTGAGTAAAATTACCTTCTTCAATGGCTGTTTCTTTAACCCGAGGAAGAGTCTTTAAAATCTCATAACCATTACAAATGGGTCCCAATTGAGATAGATTTGAGGCCTTGATCATTGTCAGGTTGACAAACCTATTTGCTCTGAAATTCAGAACTACATCCAGGTATCTGGAACCACTAGCCAGTATATCAACCTTAAGTCTCTTTTCGTTGTTAATGTATATATAGAACACCCTTTCTCCAGCTTGAACTGAGTCATTGGGCTCTAGAAAGTACAGGAAGAGAGAGTAAGTATAATATCCTGTGTCAAGGTCTTCATGCAAGAAGTCCAATCTCTCTGGATGGGTGAGGGCTGTTCGTAATACGAATGCAGGAGGTAATAAACTGTGTTTTCTTGCAAAGATCTGCTTAATAATGGATGGAGGCGTTTGAGTAACTTGTGATTCTAGATTTGAGGCTGGTCTCCAAATTCTATCATACTGGTCATATGGGTACCTGAGTTGACAAGTCTTCACATTATCACTTCATGATACTTGATATGATAACATGTTTGTTACTATGAAAGAATATACTCTGTTTCGAATCCAAAATATAATTGTGTGATAGGATGAAAGAATACCTGATTTCCGCAACCTTATTTCCAGCATCTACTCTATGTACAAGTTTGAGTATTTCTGAAGGCTCCCTTTTCAGATAATCTGAATTTATCTGTCTGAGTTCAACCTTAGAAATGTAAGGATTCCCCTTCTTTTTCAATAGGCAGAAGTTTGTATAGCTTCTAGTAGCTCTAAAAATTCCCTCAACCTTAAGTTCATCAGATGACTTTACTGTGGCTATTGGTGTGACACCAATCAAAACAACAAAAGAACTGTGTGGGAGAGTCTTCTCTTGTTTGACAGAAAGAAATGTACCTCTTACTAGATAGTCATGCTCTTTCCTGGTTGGCAAGCTGTAACACCACTTATGACTAATGTCTGAGCTAAAAGATCGAGCTCGTTCATAGTGTTCACTCTTGTACACTGGCCTTGATATGCAACTCTGATTTTCAGGGAACCAAATTCCATCTGAAATCCAACTTAAGTTGGTACCTGGCTCTGTAAAGTTTGCAGCAGCACAACACTGAATACTTAGAAATCCTGCTCGAAACCACATTGGAACTTATCAGTTAGATTTAAGTAACCTAATTATGTGACATATCTGCAGTTACATATGTATGCAACGAATAGCTGGTTACTGCTTGTCGTTGCAATGATTTTATGTGTTTTGTAAGACAGGTAAGTTTATTTTACCTGATCTGCTTATGCTCTTTTTCGATTTGTAGTCAATACGATCTACTTATGCAGTGTAAGTAGGTTTTAGAGGTGTTGAGTTTTGCAGCACTTTGTGGAGCAATCAAACACAGATTTATATGATAGTTTGAGGCAATTTTTTTCTTTTTGGCAAATGATATCAGAGTCTTTATGTGGTGATTATTTGGTCGTTAATTCAACAAACGTTATAGAGATCAACAGGATGACGATGATCAATATCATTCACAATAGAGGAAAGAGCAACTAGCTTATTGATATCAAAGCAATTGGTAACTCTTATATCATTATCAAACTAAAAAAAACAACCATCAAACATGATTTATGTAGATTGTAGACTAACCTTCTTGAGCAAAGGCAGATTGTATATACAGCACCAGGCAGATGATAACACAGTTGACCAACCTTATGTTCCAGCAATTATCTACTTCCATCATCCTATTCTCATAGAAGAAAATTGCCCCATCAGGTCATCCAACTCAAAACCTGACTATGCCTATCTCATTAAACTTTGTTTATCTAGAAAATCCAATTTCCAACTCATGACTTTTTGTAATTTTAAAATGAAGAACTGATTAAAAAGTGCAAAATAGGTAGACTTTATGACTTCCAATGGTTTCTATTCTTGAAGCATTACTAGGTAAAAACTAAACTAAAAATTAGTACAAAAAGAAACGTCACTTATTTTACATTGTTTATGAGATTATATGATTAAACTAATAGTAATAGTCTTTGTCATGGTAATGGTGGGACAATAATTAGTTTAATGATACAACTCAAATTGCAATTATAATAATAATAATAGGGCGGAACAAAACAACCATTCGTCAATCATCTTCTCTAATTCGTCTCTCCTTTTGTCTGTTATCTACTGCGAAACCTCAAGGAAATGAGCCTTCACTTATTTAACTCTCTTTCTTTATTCATACTATACAAGTCAAGAAAGTTACCTTTTGGAGCTCTCAATCATGTAATTTCCAGCTTATTTTATTCTGAGGTGAAAAGGATATTATACATTGTAGACACAACTAATCAATTACCAATTAACCACACACACTCCCATCCACATTGAAGGGGAAGGAAGGAATCTTTATAACTTAACTGTGTTTTCTTAATCACACACACTCGGTCGATCAGCATCGTATTGATCTATAGGGTGTATACCGAGTTTAAGTTATATATTTCATAAGTGTAAATGATATTTACATAATCGGATCATTCAAAGGAACTCACTCAAAAGACAATTAATTGAACAATAGAATTTCCTCTTCAAACTATAAAATTAACTAGTCTATTAGAAAGTCGAATTAGCAACTATACATGAATTTTCACTCTCTAATTGTCACTTAGACATGGCCGGTGGAAGGTGACAGCTATTCGGTGCAAGTTTCGAAGTTTTTTACTGGAAGCTGAACAGCAAATCAACTGAAATTTTCAGTCACTCATAACTCTCAATACGATTCTAGTCCTTATTTCATCACCCATAGTCACATTCCTTATCCCCAACACCTTAGACTTCCGAAACAATTTCACCACTTCCTCCACCTCTCTGCCGCCGCACTCTTCCACAGCCACTACACACGCGCCACCAAGTCTCACCGTTCTCTCCATTTCCGCCACGTATCTATCAGGAAACAATGCCCGATCCAAATACGCACTAAACCCGAGATCAAACGCATTATCAAAAAAAGGCAGACTATGCGGATCCGCACGTCTGACAAGCGGCGGCGAATCCACAACCTCCACACCAGTAATGTCGTGAAGGCCCATTTCTTTTAGGGCCATTACAGCCTGACCCGCCCCAGCAGATACCACGAGAGCCCGTGAATGTTTAGTAAACAGCTTCTTGTCCTGAAGAGTCTGGAATTGGGATTTGAAAGAAAGAACAGTTTGGATCCAGGCGGTTGTGGACCATACACGACGGTTGTGTTTCTTAATGGAGGTGTAACTCCGATGAGCGAAATCGCAGGTTGATTTGGGGAAACGGTGATGGGGCTTAGGTTTGGTGATATTGGGATTAACGCAGGTTTCAGGTGTTCGGATGAAAAGCAAGAAAAGGATAAAAGTTGCTGCAATGATGGAGGCTAAAGATAGCCTATTGAGGAATTGTTGAACGTATCTATCCATTGTTCTTCTTCTGCATACATTTGGATCTCAATGGGCATTGATGAAGGAGACTGATCAAACGTCGCCGTTTTCACAAAGATGAAAATTACTATACTAACAGAGTTTCTTATTTACGTGCCACATTTTCAATTTAAAGAGTAAAACTTTTAAGACTAAATCACAATAATTAATAATTTAAAAATTATTTGAACTCTTGAAATAGAAATACTTCAGGTGAATTGATACTCCCTCTATTTCTATTTATATTATTAAATAATTTTAGATTTTACTTTTTTAAAAAATTAGGTAAGTTTATCATTTTATTTTTATTTAATATTTTTTGAAAGTCAAGTTTTTAATAAAATGAGCATACATATATTTATTTTAATTAATTAAATTGACCAAACATGAGTAAATAATTTAGTTTCTCTATATTGGTTAAATTTATATTTTCAAGTCTAATAATTTTCGAAAATAACACAAGTTATTTATATATTGATTTTGTGAAATAAAAAATACATAAAAATATTTATTTTTAATTAAGACAATGAAACGGAAGAAATACTTAAAAGAAAGATCAAATTGCTAGTACTTAAGGGGATAACATATTATATTTTCAAGGTAAATACCATCTTTTTAATTAAGATTTTAGAAAGATGAAATTGCCAAAGCAGTTAAATACATTAATTTCTTATTGTGTAAATTGGAATCTGGACAAATGTCCAATTTCTTTTGTGTTTTGTTAATTCTGGCAAATTAAAATATAAATTCATATCATAATATTTGTCTGTAAAGCATAATAATCGTATATTCCAAGCATAACCATTGGTCGGTCTAAGATGTATTCTTAATAATTAACATTCTTGACCTTTTTATAATTAATATATGCATCTTGTCACTATTCTTCCTTTTGTCAATTGTTTATTTAATAAAACCAAAGTCTATCCTTCTTCTAACCTTGTCTAACAATTTATTTAAGATCGTGGTAAAGTGATAAATATTATTTTTATTTTTAATCAAAGTTTTTAAATTTTATTTTTAAATAAGAAATTAATTTTATTAGAGCGTGTTTTTATTGGTGGATCTTCATACACAAATTTAAAGTTTTGATTATGTTCTAATATTCAAATAATGTATGATAAGAAAATGAAAAAGAAAAAAAATCTAAAAATCATTGTTTGGGTTGGAGAACCAAAGATTGAGAAACAATTTTTTGGTATATGCTTTGTAGTTGCGGAATAGATGCGCTTAGGCAATGATTTTTTTAGCAACTAAAAGTTATTATATATTATTTATCAAAGTGAGTTTAGGCAATAAAACAATTATTACGTATTAAATACTGATTTTTATATATATCCAATTAACTGGCAGTGCATAAGTATATGTAAGTTCTAATAAACTTATTTTAATCATTTTATTATCCTTATTATAACCTTATCTGGTGAAGGGTATTATATGGTTGAATAATAATATAGTATCTGTAAATTTCTCTTTTACTTATCAATTGGAAACAATTGAACTGCATCACCAATTTTAGGCATATATTATGTTTGAGAGACCATTAGTTTCATTACAGAGATGCTTTCGACTGAATTCTGTTTAAAAAATTTATTTAATACGTAGAAAATATAAATTTATAATTTTATAACTTATGAAAATTAATAATTTTAAATCATACATTTTATATTCTGAATTGACATATAAAAATTACTTTAAAGTTATAAATGATGCTAACGAATTTTACATTATCAATGAATGTAATAGACACTGCTTATTAAATTAAAAAAATAAAATAAATAAGTACTACTACAATCATTTCAAATGTTTTCTAAGCTACTAATGTAATAATTAATAAGTTAAAGAGTATTAACTAATGGGATAATTATATATAATAGCAAATTAATAACCTAAAATAAATGGAGTAGCTAGGATTTGATTTAATTGTGCTTCATAGCAAACGTTTGCAAAAAATTGTCAGGCACCTCTCTCCCAATATCTCGCTCGCCACTCTCCTCCAATCTCTCCCTCGCTTCCTCACTTTTTATACAAACAAAAGTGTATAAAAATTATTTCGAATTGTATAAAGCAGAGAAAATTGTATAAATACATATATTTTTGTTCCCCTCTCTCCCCTCTTCCAGATCTCGCTCGCCACTCTCCCAAATCTCGCTCGCCACCCTCGCCTTTCTCATTTATACAAACAGAAACGAAATGTATAAATTGTGTTTCTGTTTGTATAAAGCGTGAGAAAATTGTATATACACATGCAAGTACATATATTTTCGTCCTATACACTTATAATTATACAATAAAAATACTCCCCTGCCCGATTTCTTTTGCCTTTCTCTCTTTCTCGTTTTATACAAATTTCAAATTGTATCTAATTTCTCTCTTTCTCGTTTTATACAATTGGATTCAATTGTATATTCCCTGCCAAGTCTCTTTTGTCTTTCTCTCTTTCTCATTTTATACAAATTCAAATTGTATATAATCGTTCTATATACTTATAATCATACAATTCATTTTATACACTTCATTTTTGTACAAGTCTCTGCCCAAGTGTCTTTCTCTTTCTCGTTTTATACACTTCGTTTTATACAATTCGCTTCAACTGTATATGTATAGCGAATTATACAGTTTCTATGTTTGCTATGAAGCGCAATTATGCGAACTTTGCTATAGCATACAAATATAAATTTTTTATTTGCTATATGTGAAAGTTGTCCTTAACTAATTCCGCGTTATTAACAAGTTCTTTCTTTTTCTTGGTATGCGTGTATTTTTTTTTAGAAAGCTATAATTAGAACCCATCAGTCACCATTCCCCATTCCCCATCATCAGTCCATCACATAGCTACCGGCGATCAAAACCCTAAATCAATTTCTCGGCGTTGTATCCGTTCAAGTAAAACGAGCTTCCCATTATTTTGGTATTCTTTTATGAAAAATAATAAAATTCAAGAACTCAAATTGTCAGATCATCTTGAACTTCTTGTATGCATTACCTTTAAGAAATATTCAAGAAATCGTTAATTTTTTATAGTAACATTGATATTGTTACATGCATATTTTAAGGAAATCGAAGAAATTGTTGTTTTCAAGAATACATTGCAAATATCAAAGAAAGTTCAAGAAACCTTTTTTTTTATAAAGAAAATAATATGTTTTTATCCACGCTGGGTATCTGAAGAATGTTCAAGAATTTATTTTTAGTTTGGGGCTCAATTCGGTCGGGGTTATCTTGTATGAATAAAGACACTCAATTGGACCATTTACCCTTCTTGTTACGCTTGCTAGTAAGTTAAGTAGAATCAGGTGCTGAACCATTCTCCTTGTATAATTCTGTTTTGGGGTTTAGTGGTTCTTCTTTCATAAGTGATCTCATAGTAATAGGAATTAATGACAAGCTGAACATCTAATTTGCATTTTAGATCAGGGACTTTTATCCAAATACATTCTGCACTTGAGTTTAGCTCACCGTCGTTCATGGTTACCTTTTCAATACAGATGGTCTCAAGAATAAACAACTTGTGCTTAGCTACATATTCCTCCATCTTCTTCTTCCAAGATAGTATTCCTTCTTCTCGCAAACGGCAATGACCGGTGAGTTGATGACAATGGTAAGTATTAGTTTCTTTGATATTGATGTAATGCATTTTGATGTGCAGAAAATTCTGCTCAATTTTATTACTTTACTTCATCACCTGAAGCTGTACTTTATTTTTGAGGATCTGGTGTCTCACGAGATGTACTGGTGTTGATGGGAGAAAGATATTGTAATTTTTTGCAAAATATTGGACTGCCAACTATTATGTTCATAACTTGGAATGGTTGTTGTAGTATCTAGGGTTGCAAGCATTACTCAACTGATAGGCAGGCTGTGAGCTAATTGTGTTTTCGCTTCGCAAATTTCAATTTTTTTCTCACCAAACCACCATTTTGCTGTAAAACTACACATAACTTTTCTTATTATTATATTTCTCTCTCCGGTATTACTCAAAATGGCAATCAAACATGTCCTCTCTTGAGCTGAAAAACTGTTGCTTGGCATGGCACCTCAGATGGGGGTTTGTGAGATTTTGGAGAAAGTTCCATTTCGTGGTGTTTCATCACTATCTCATAAGGATAACTGATGCTTGCAGCCATGGCAGATTCTAAGCTTTTGAGTTGATTCGTGTTTTGACTTAGCCATGGTTCCCCCCCAGAACCACCCTTTTCGAGATATTGCCCATGCACTCCCTTTTTCATATTCTTAACTCACTCTGCTCCGTTTCTTACACAATGAAGATATGGAGGTTTTCATCTGTCAATGTTCAATAACATATGTTAATCTCTTGAGCTAAACAACTCTTGCTAGGCACTGCATTTCAGGTGGGCCTATGAGATTTTAGGAAAAGGTCCTTCTCTTTGTCTTTCTTCTCTGTTTCATAGTCAATCTGTTTCTTGCAGCTATGCAGCATTTCAAAGCTTTTGAGTTAATTGTGTTTTAGCGTCGAAAGTTTTTTCTTTTGTTACTTTAACCACCATTTTGAAGAAAATACACGACCTTCCACTTTTCTTGTTCTCATTACTCTCTTTGGTATAACTCAAAATGCAATCAAACATGTCCTTCTTTGAGCTAGAAAGCTGTTTCTTGGAACGGCAACTCAGGTGGGTCTATCAGACTTAAGAGAAAGTTCCATTTCATGGTGTATCTTCTCCGTCTCATAAGGCTAACTGATGCTTGCAGCCACGACAAATTCCAATGCTTTTGAACTGATTCTTGTTTGGGCTTTTGGCAATGTTCATTTTCTTTACCCCTCCACACAAAACCACCCTTTTTGTGAAATTACACATGACCTTCCACTTTTCTTATTCTTATTGTTCTCTTTGCTCCATTTATAAACCATGAGGATGTGGAGGTTTTTTTCGTGGAAGTCTTGTAAAACTTGTTTTCTCTCTAGCTGAATAACCGGGACTTGGCATAGCACATCAGGTGGGTCTATGAGATTTTGGAAAAAACAACTTCTATTTCTTGGTGTTTCTCCTCTGTCTCATAAGGCTAACTGATTTTTGCAGCCTCGACGGATTTCAAAGCTGTTGAGCTATTTGTGTTTTGGCTTCGCAAAGTTCCGTTTTTTCCTCATCAACCTACCCTTTTGCCGAAGTTTTTTTTTTCTTTTTTCTTTAAAAAATTTCTCTCTCTGGTTTTACTCAAAATGGCTATCAGGCATGTTCACTCTTGAGCTGAAAAACTGTTGCTTGGCATGGCACCTTCAGGAGTGGGGTCTATGAGATTTTGGATTAAGTTCCATTTCATGGTGTTTCTTCACTATCTCGCAAGGCTAACTGAGGCTTGCAGCCATGACAAACTTCTAAGCTTTTGAGCTTATTCGTGTTTTAACTTAGCCGTACTTTTCCCCCCTCTCGAAACCACCTTTTCATGATATTACTCTTGCACGCCCTCTTTTCTTATTCTTATTACTCACTCTGCTCCGTTTTATATACAATGAAGATTTGGAGGTTTCATCTGTCGATGTTCAGACATGTTATTTCTCGAGCTAATTAGCTGGTGCTTGGCACAACACTTCAGGTGGGTCTATGAGATTTTAGGATAAGGTCCATTTCTTGGTCTTTCTTCTCTGTCTCATAGGCAATCTGTTGCTTGCAGCCATTCTGCGTTCAAAGCTTTTGAATTAATCGTGTTTTGGCGTCGCTAAGATCTTTTTGTCACTTTAACCACCTTTTTAATGAAAGTACACGACCTTCCACATATCTTTTTCTTATTACTCTCGCTGGTATAACATGAAAAGCAATCAAACATGTTCTCTCTTTAGCTAGAAAACTGTTGCTTGGCATGTCAGCTCAGGTGATAGACTTAAGAGGAAGTTCCATTCCATGGTGTACCGTCTCATGAGGCTAACTGATGCTTGCAGCCACGACAAATTCCAATGCTTTTGAGCTGATTCTTCTTTGGGCTTTTGGCAGTGTTCATTTTCTTTCCCCCTCCATGGCTCCACACCAAACCACCATTTTCGTGAAATTTCCACTTGTCTTATTCTTTTTATTCTTTTTGCTCCATTCTATAAACCATATAATAAGAGTATGGAGATTATTTTTTTTTGTGGAAGTTTTGTAAAACTTATTTTCTCTCTAGCTGAAAAACTTGTTCTTGGCATGGCACATCAGTTGGGTCTATGAAATTTTAGAAAATATTTTCCATTTCTTGGTGTTTCTTCTCTGTCTCATAAGGCAACTGATGCTTGCAACCACGATGGATTTCAAAGCTTTTGAGCTATTGGTGTTTTGGCTTCACAAAGTTCTGTTTTTTTCTCACCAACCCACCCTTTTGCTGAAATATTACACATAAATTTTCTTGTTTTTATTTCTGTCTGGTTTTACTCGAAATGGCAATCAAACATGTTCTCTCTTGAGCTGAAAAACTATTGATTGGCATGGCACCTTATGTGGGGGTTGAGATTTTGGAGAAAGTTCCATTTCATGATGTTTCTTCACTATCTCACAAGTCTAACTGATGCTTGCAGCCATGGCAGATTCCTAAGCTTTTGTCCTGATTTGTGTCTCGACTCTCTTTTCTTATTCTTATAACTCACTTTGCCCCATTGAGAACTTTTACTACACTTAATTGCTTATTCTCTTCAACATTTGTATTCCTCCCTCTGAAGGATATATACCTGTCTAAATGTGGAAAACAAAGCATGACATGCATTTCTACCCAGCTAGTTATTCCATTCTGTGGTATCAATAGCTTAGTTTATATCAGTGTTGTGCTCCATCTTGTTGAAAACAAGTAGGACTTTCGAGGGTTTCAACTTTTTAAGTGTCATTTGTTCCCATTCTCTCTAAAGGGTCCATTTTATGTTCTAATTGGGTTGATTATAGCAAGTGAATTATGAATTGTAACTTATACAGGAACAACTCTTTTGTTCTAATACCATTTGTAACAAGACAATGCTAGATGTTCTCTCTTTTTGAATTATAAGGCCTTGAAGCTTGAATAGTTTCCAACTTAATTTGGAAAACTGTTCATGAAATCGATCATAGACATGAATTCTCTGTGTTGGAACAATAACTCTGATATGGATAAAGTGGAACAGATACAGAGGGATGAAGATCAATATAGCAGTTCAACTAATTTTTGGGGTGAAGCATAACTGATGGATTGAATCCTGATATTGTCATTCTATTATTTATTTCCGTTGGTGCAATTATGTTTGGAGATGCATTGTTACCTTCAGAATGTTCTCTCTTTGTTGAGGAGTTGAAGCAGACTTCATTGTGTTTTCAGGTGAGTGGGTAATTGCATTTTAGGAAATATCTGAGTTGGAACTGCATTTGATGGTATGTTTAAGAGAATTGCATATTATTACTGACATCTTTTCATTTGTTAGTGTGCTCATGGGTGACCGACTAATATCCTCTTGTCAACTTGGGGTTCTCTGCATGAGAAAATTCCGTAGTGAGGTTCGTGGAGTGGGAGTTCTTCTGAGGATATTTCTTTTTACTCTTAAAGTTGTATGCTGATCTGATTGATATTTTGGTTTGGATATATAATCTTGAAGTCCAAATAAGTGTCTGTGCTAAGAATTTCCCTTGCGCATCCCTGTGTCTCCTTCGAAAATTTTGATACTGAAAGTGGTCCGTCTTTGATACACAAGCTTACTTGAGGACAATTCCTGTCTTGCTTCTTAGATTTTGTTCATTTGCTTGCGGTGAGGATGACCTGATTTTCACACGTGTTTCTCCTGTTCCTTCTCCTTGCCGCTGTTATCCTGTGGGGATTCATTCGAGTTCCCTTAACAAATTGAATGCAAACATTGGGGCATTCAAGCTTTTTCAGGATACATCTCAGGTCCTGATGTTTAGATAGATGAAGTATACATGTATGGATAAAGAGATGTGATAAGTTTATCTTTTCTACACTTTGTTTCTTTAACAACCACTGTAGGTCCTTCAGTATTTCTGTATCCACTTACTTCAGTATATTGTCCTGACAAAGAAAAACGGAAAGCTAATCTTTGGTTAACATTTACTAAATTGTATGCTTGTTTTTTATGGTTTTTTTTCTTCTTGTCCTTCATAATGAAGATATCAATTCAAGATTTGTTTCTAAAAGGCCAATACAAAAATTAATTAACAACATAGCTATGAGTTTGGACAGTGCTTCTGACATTGAGCAGCGAGGTAACTCAGATATATTCACTGTTTTTGTTGAACCTAAACAACCCAAGATAAACTTTTTTTTTATTTGACGTGGAGCCTTCAAAGATGTCTGTGGAACCCTATTGTGATTTTTGTTGGCCTTTATGGTTTAGCCTCCTGTTTTTTGCTTACCCAATCAATTCTGCTTCCCTTTAAATGCATTCTGCAGTCAATTTTTTTACAGATTTATATCAATTTTCGTACATTTAGATTTGATACGTCAACCTTCTTGGATCCTTGCTATCTTTATGATATTCTGACATTCATTTGTGTATTGATTCTTGAGTGAGATTAATTCTCAGGAGTTTGAAACTATTAGGACAATCTGGGCCAATCTAATTCACAAGAAAAAAATTTACTACTTTTAATGACGAGGGCATATGCTTTAGATGAAAATTGACATTCTTTTTTCTCCTCTTAGTATGATGCTCCATTCTAGTATCTTAGTTTTTTTCCAAATGGATATTCTTGTAACACAAATCTTATTTCATTTTTCCATGAGATTTACTTCCTGGTATGTTTGTTGCTCTTATAAGTTGTGTACTCCTAGTTTGAACTTTAAACCAGTTTCCAGTTTCCACTTTCCACTTTCCACCAGGTATCTGCTGCTATAGGCAATGTTAAGTTGGATGACAATGGTAAGTATGAGTTTCTTTTTCACATTGATCTAATGCATTTTGATGTGCAGAAATTCTGCTCAATTATATTATTTTACTTCATCACCTGAAGTTGTACTTTACTTTGAAGGATCTGGTGTCTCACGAGATGGACTGGGGTTGATGGGAGAAAGATATGGTAATCTTTTTGCAAACTATTGGACCGACAACTATTATGTTCATAACTTTGAATGGTTGTTCTAGTCTACAGGGATGCATGCATTACTCAACTGATAGGCTGTTTGGCGGTTTGTGTCTGTCAGTATATTTTAAGAGATGCTCTTTTATACATTGTTTTGCGGTGTTACTTATAATTGGGCAAACTGGTATGGCTGTACATAATACAAAATATCGATGCTCTTACATTTTTGTTTTTTCTTTTACTGTCTAATATTCATGAACATGACAGTTCTGGTGCTCATTTTCCATAAAATACTTTCTTTACCTGTACTGCATCCAAACAAAAGGTGGAGAAATATATTTTTGTTGATCACTACTGTATGTAAAGATGTTTTGATTAGCTTTTATAGCTAAGTTGATAAATATTGGTGCTTAGGTACTTCTAGCCCATCTAATGGAGACAATATATGTCCTGTTTCTTTCATCTTCTGTTATGCTTTCTTTCATCTTATTGTAACATCTCGTAACTTGAAATAACTAATAATAAGCTAAGAAACCAAGAATAATCATTTTTGGAAATAAGTGGGGAAATCTGGAAAATTTCTCAAGTGTAAAAGTGAGTTTTTGGTCATTTTCAAACGGCAATAACTCCCAGCTCAGGAGGAGTTGGTGTGAATTTTTTATATGGTTGAAAAGCCCTTGGGAAGATCTTTCCAACGGCGTCGAGTTTGTGCATTTTCGATGCCGTATGAGGGAGATATGCCTTTCGAAAATTGGGTTGTTGGACCGAGCAAAGTCCAATCCGAATTTTAGTAAGGGTAGAGTAGTTTTTTCACCCTACTATTTCCTAATTTGTTTTAAGGGTTTATTAGGGGTAAAACCAAGTCCCAATTCAGTTTTAGAAAAGTTGAGAACGCTTAGGGCTTGGGAGAGAAGAGAAGAGGAAGACCAAGATTTCTTCAAGAACGCTAAGGTTTCGCTAGTGGAATTCGTCGTGAGGTGATCCCTATCGAGGTATGTGAGATTTTTTTTGTGTTGGGTTCGTTCACCCATACACTAACATGTTTAATTCAGCAGGTTTTCTATTGATTGAATGATAAATCTTGAAGTTCTTGATGAACAATTGTTGAATCCTCGTTGGTAGAGTTGTAATGTACCTTTAGTGGTTTTGATTCATGTTTCCAGGCTGTTTTACGAGTCTAAACTATTGGGTATTGAGTATATTAGGGATCCTAAGTGTTTGGGGGAAGATCCATGGAAGTTTGGGAGGTTTAGAGTTGAAAACCGGAGAAGAAAAGTCGAAAATCTGTCTGACAGGCCATGGGACGCCGCGCCTACTAGAGCCCCTCAAGACAGACTATGTCCGTCATGCTCTGGCACCCCGCGCCTCTCAGAGCGCCAGGGTCACCTGGAGTTTCAATTTCTCCCCCATCTTTTCGTACTAGTTCCTAAGTGATGTACCTATCATTCCTAGTTGATTCCAACATTCTAAAGTACATCTAAACATCATGAAAATATCCATAAACATGAGATCATGATCCTTGAATCCATAATCCAATTCAAGGAAAGTTAAGATCAAAGTCAAAGAAGCGAGTCAAAAAGCAAGTCAAAGTGAGTGCTTAAAGTTTCCAAGAGTCTTCAACAAACCTTGTTAACTTTGTTTAAATACTCAAATTACAAGTTAAGCGAGAATAAAGAGTTGAGTTCATTCTCAAAAGTTATAAGGGGACTAAGTAATCCCTAATAGTTACAAACGTTTTCACATTTAACAAGTAAAGAGCCTTCGGGCTAGTTTTAAGACAGAAGTAACAGTTTTATGAAATGAAATAAGCAGGGAAACCATGATATCCAAGAGAGCTTTTTTTTAAAAAGCTAAGTTTTGAGCACTAATCTCAAATCACTGAATCAATATGTTTTAAAAACATAAGAGCAGTATATATTTTGGAAGTAGTATTGAGCACCGATGTGGGGATGCGAGTTCATAGTAATTCAAGTCTCCATGTAAACCATGTTCCATGTAAACCATGTAGGCATCATGAGTAGAAAAGGGTCATACTTTTTAGATGAACCCTCTTCATAGTATACTAGTAGATCCATTAGGCAGTTCAGGTGCTATACTCTGGCAAGGTTAGGATGGCCGGGCAGCGTGGGCCTAGTAACGTTGTATCATCACTATAGCTCTTAAGTGATGGTTGTCGATTAGAGAAGCTCCCACATAAGTATTGTATTTTCATATATATATATCAGTTATTTGTATTTTCACATACATCTCAGATACTATTTGTATACTTGTATACCTTCAGAGTTTACAACATGTTTCAATATGTTTTTCTTTATATTGCATTTACTTTTTAAACTGCATATATTGAATAAGAGTTAGTAAATCATGAGTTGAACAGAGCCAAGGTAAGTGTTCTTTCTTACTCCTTTTCAAGCTTAAGTGTCGTGTAGCATTCCAACTCGCATACTCGTACATTCAATGTGCTGATGCCAGTTGGCCTGCATCGTATTATGATGCGGACGTAGGTAACGAGGATCGACATCCAGCGCACCGTTGATCCCTCCTTGCTTTCCGGAGGATCCATTTTATTGTTTTCTAGTTTAGTTCATTAGGATGTTGTGGGGTTTGTCCCAACATCCATCTCAGTTATTAGAGGCTTCATACACAGATAGTCAGTTAGATTGTTCGGTTTGATGTCTCTTTTATCTTACATTTCAGATGTTTTTAACTTTGAGACTCAAGTGCTATTTGGCTAGATTATTACATATTGAGTATGTTTCCTTGAAAATGTTCGTTACTGTTTATATTAAGTTAAGTTAAGTCTTCCGCTGAGTTAAGTAAGTCAGGCCAAAGGTTCGCTCGAGACCAGCAATGGTCACCGAGTGCCAGTCCCGCCCAGGGTGTAGGCTCGGGGCGTGACACTTGTCTTCCGTGTAAGTTCAAGGAAACTTTGCATGACTTAACAAGGGTTGTTGGGGAGTTGGTTTTCAATAGACTCGATGCAGTTACCACCAAGGTGTACTAATTTACCCTTTCGAAGTTTCAATATTCTTTCTGATTTACGTAGAGTTATTTTGATTTTTCATTCTATCTGAAGTTGAGTTGGAACATATATATTGGTGCTTAGGTACTTGTTGCCCAGCTTATGAAGATAGTATACATATCTGTTTGTTTCTTTCATCTTCTGTTATACTTTCTTTTTGTCTGACCATTTTAACTATGGTTTCGTATTCTTGCTTTTCACCAGCGACATCATCAAAATACTGTCTTTCAAATGATATGCATGCTTACCCAGCAAGCTTTGGCCTTAAAGAAGAGGCTGTCGTAAATTGTTACTAAAATTCATGGGAGGCCAAATGGATATCGTAATTTTTTTAACGTAAAGTTGTTTTGAGTTTTAGTTGGTGGTATCCATTAGGATAGGTATGAAACCACTAACTTGGTCTTTGTTCTTGCCATTGTTTACAGGGCAAGTGTTTTTACCATTGGAATTAATGATTGTAAACAAGATGTTGGTACAACAGGTAATTATGTATAAGCCTATCTGATAGTTGTTAGCTAATAAGGAAATTTGTTGGGGCTTTTCTCTTTGCAGTCATTGTTTGTCATGTATTTTACAACCAACCAGTTCGATTGAAGCAAATGCATTCCAAGTTCTTCTAGTTTTCTCACAATTCAAACAAATAAAAAATATTGATTTGTTTACTTCTAAAGCTGTAGTCTGTCCTGATATATTTTTGATTGCATATATAATCTGGAAGCCCAAAGAGGGTCTTGCATTCTCTGAAAGGTTCTCAGCTAAGAATAGCCCTTCTGCATCGCGGTGTCTCCTTAAAATTGTTCATATTGAAAGGTCTGTTTGTTGTACCAGCTAACTTAAGGTTATTTCCTGTCTGGTTTCTTAGATTTTGTTCATATGCATGCCACGAGGATGACCTCCTTTGCACATGTTTTTTTCCTTTCCCATTGCCGATATTGTCCAGTGGGTTTGGGATTCATCCTAGTCCCTTAATAAATTGAATGCAAGTGATGGTTCATCTAAGCTCTCAGGATGTATCTCAGGTCTGATGTTTACACAGTGAAGGTATACTAGCCCAAATTGATGGATAAGAGATGTGATAAAAAGTTATCTTTTCTCCACTTTGTTTCCCTAGAAACACTGTTTAGTTTTTCAGGTCCTTTAATATTTCTGTATCCTCTTATTCCAGTATATTTGCCTATCCAAAGAAAACGGAAAATTAACCTCTGGTTAACATTTATCATATAGGATGCTTGTTTTGTACGTTGTTTTTGTTTTGCTTGACCTTCATAATGCAGGTACCAATTCAATATTTGTTTCAAAGGACTAATACATAAACTACTTAATGACAGAGCGATGTCTTTTGACAGTGCTTCTGACATTGAACAACAAAGTAGATCTCTGATATATCCACTGTTTTTGTTTATCCTAAACTGCCCAAGATCTTTATATTATTTGACTTCTGGAGTCTTCAAAGACCTCTGTGGAATATAATGTGAGATTTTGAGTTTGCATTTATTATTTAGTTGTTTTGGGGTTGGGAAACGAGTGTGAGTCTTTGGATTTATTTTGTCGAGTTGAGTCGGTTGAAGTTTGCATTAGTATTGTTTTGTGAGAATTATTTTGGATTGTTCTATAGAAATATATTTAAATAAATAGTTTAAGCTTGTTAAACATCATTATTTATTCCTAATCGTATAGGATTTCAATGTACTAAAAGGTCCCCCTACAGGTAAGGCCTTGCATCACAGCTGTTCTTGGAGAAAAAATAATCTCCCATTTGTTATGGGAGAGCAATGCAAACCACGTAGGCCAATGATAACAAGTACATGTCATACATATTTGTTTTTTGATTGGGTGTTGTATTTCTTATTAATGATTATAATGTATTGTGCTTCTAAGACTGACAATTCTTCCAGTTTGAACTTACTCTCCTTGATTTTGCTTACCCATCATTTTTGCTTTCCTGTAAATGGATTTTGCAATTCTTTTTCAAAATTTTCGTCAATTTTCCATAGATCTGGATATATGCTACATCAATCTTCTTAGAGCTTTGATATCTTAAGGAGATGGTGACCTCCGGCTGCATATTGACCTTTTGATTCTGACCAAGTATATTTTAAAATGATATGGTTCTTTGTTGTTTCTCTCCTGATTTCTTGAAGTTCCTAATAGAAATTTATTTCATACATAGGTATTACTTGTTAATATGTTATTGATATTTTTTACCTGCAACACGAGAAGAATATTAGTCATGGGGTTGTACTAGCCCCAGGCTTTGGTCAATGATGAGAACTCAAAAAGGGATGTGAAGGATGTGTCAAAAGTTTGAACCCTATCATCGACAATGAGCCTGATATCTAAGTGGAATCTGGGTAGGAGAGGTGCCTTCAATTCTCAGGATAATCAAACTTGTAGGTCAATCTGAGCATCTAATCACAAGAAGCTTTCTATTATTTGGACAAAAATTGAGCCCTTATACGTGACTGAGATAAGTATTAGAGAAGGAAGGGGCAAATCTGTCATAAGGAATATAAATGTTGAAGAGAATAAGCTTATGTGACTAGTTGGTTCTTACTGTTACTTGTAGGATTGGGGTCCCGTCCTTCTCTTATTGAGGATACTGTCGCGAATCTCTGGACTGGAAGTAACTCTCGGTGAGAACAATTGTGCCGACATTCATTTTAAATGTGGCTTTGTTCACTCTACATTCGCTTAAGCATTTCAGTGTTATGCCATCGTGTAGTTCTATTACTTTCTTTTCTCTTAAGCTGCTTTTAGAAAACCTAGATAAGATCTAGTTGTTGAAGTATCCTCCTAATCTATTGCCATCACATTCCCTGCTGCTCTTTTTAGATCTACCTGTGAATTATGTGATCAGGAAAGAGGTGCAGGCTCAGAGTTGCAAAGCTGTACTTCCTTCCCGCAGCGAAAAGAGACTGACTGGAGAGTGCACTGTCGGAGAGATTTGATCTTTACAGAATATTCTGTGGGGAAGTTCTTCTGAAAAGCATGATCTGGAGTGCAGATCCTCTGTCAGATCAAAAGTTCAAGTTGGTCGATTGGCTCTCTTGCTCATTGCACAGTTGGTGTGAACTGGAAATCTAGAAACTCTGCGCAACCCCTTTGATCTATCTACAGAAGTGATTTTCCTGGATAACAATTCAGTGCTTCAGCTAGATTCATTTATAAATCAGACTGCGAGGCAGGTTCAGAATGGATGACGAGTCTCAACAATTGTAGCTGGCAGATTAAGAGAGGATGCTTATTTTAGGGAATCACTTGAACTTGATGACAGTTCAAATGTGATGCTGAGAGAAGGAAAACATTTATGTGGAGCTGTTTTTCACAGAGAAGCCTGAAACAT
>CM040619.1:81712053-81738306 GCA_022817965.1 Solanum lycopersicoides
TCTTTAGCTAGAGAACTGTTGATTGGCATGGCAACTAGGTGGGTCTATCAGACTTAAGAGGAAATTCCATTTGATGGTGTATCTTCTCCGTCTCAAAAGGCTAACTGATGCTTGCAGCCACGACACATTCCAATGATTTTTAGTGATTGTTGTTTGGGCTTCTGGCAATATTCATTTTCTTCCCCCCTCCACACCAAACCACCCTTTTTGTCCACTTCTCTTATTGTTTTTATTCTTTTTGCTCCATTCTATAAACCACAAGAATATGAAGGTTTTTTTTTGGTGTAAGTTTTAAAACTTGTTTTCTCTCTAGCTGAAAAACTGGGTCTTGGCACGGCACATCACGTGGGTTATTGGTTTTTTTCTCTGTGTCATAAGGCTAACTGATGCTTGCAGCCACGATGGATTTCAAAGCTTTTGAGCTAATTGTGTTTTGGCTTCACAAAGTTGTGTTTTTTCTCACCAACCCACCCTTTTTTGAAATTAAACATAATTTTTCTTGTTTTTATTTCTCTCTCTGGTTTTACTCGAAATGGCAATCAAACATGTTCTCTCCTGAGCTGAAAAACTGTTTCTTGACATGGCACCTCAGGTGGGGGTCTGTGAGATTTGGAGAAAGTTCCATTTCATGATGTTTCTTCACTATCTCACAAGGCTAACTGATGCTTGCAGCCATGACAGATTCCTAAGCTTTTGACCTGATTCGTGTTTGACTTAGCCATTGCCCCCCTCCCCCCCTCAGAACCACCCTTTTCGTGATATTACCCATGCGGAGCTCGTTTCTTGTTCTTATTACCTCTCTGGTATAACTCAAAAAACAGTCAAATATGTCTTCCTTTGAGCTGCTTGGCACGGCAACTCAGGCGTGTCTATCAGACTTAAGAGAAAGTTCCAATTTATGGTGTATCTTCTCCGTCTCATAAGGCTAACTGTTGCTTGCCGCCATGACAAATTCCAATGCTTTTGAGCTGATACTTGTTTGGGCTTTTGGTAATATTCATTTTCTTTACCCCTCCACACCACCCTTTTCGTGAAATTACACTTGACCTTCTACTTTTCTTATTCTTATTGTTCTCTTTGCTCCATTTATAAACCATAGGATGTGGAGTTTTTTTTTTGTAGAAATTGTTTTCTCTAGAGCTGAATAATCAGGACTTGGCACAGCACATCAGGTGTCTTTGAGATTTTGGAAAAAATTTTCATTTCTTAGTAATTCTCCTCTGTCTCAAAAGGCCAACTGATTTTTGCAGCCATGACGGATTTCAAAGCTGTTGAGCTATTTGTGTTATTGGCTTTGCAAAGTTCAGCTTTTTCTTCATCAATCTACCCTTTCACAAGTTTTCTTGTTTTTATTTTTTCTCTGGTTTTACTCAAAATAATCAACCATTTCTTTCTTGAGCTGAAAAATTGTTGCTTGGCATGGCACCTCAGGTGGGGGTCTGGGAGATTTTGGATAAAGTTCCATTTCATGGTGTTTCTTCACCATCTCGTAAGGCTAACTCAGGCTTGCAGCCATGACAGACTTCTAAGCTTTTGAGTTGATTCGTGTTTTAACTTAGCCATGCTTTTCTCCCCTCTCGGAACCACTTTTTTTGTGATATTACTCTTGCACTCCCTCTTTTCTTATTCTTATCACTCACTTCGCTCCGTTTTATATACAATGAAGATGTGGAGGTTTTCATCTGTCAATGTTGAAACATGTTTTCTCTCGAGCTAATTAGCTTGTTGCTTGCACACACTACTGTTGCTTGCAGCCATGCTGTGTTCAAAGCTTTTGTATTAATCGTGTTTTGGCGTCGGCAAGATTTTTTTGTCACTTAACACCTTTTAGTGAAAGTACACGACCTTCCACGTTCCTTTTCTTATTACTCCCTCTGGTATAACTCAAAAAGCAATCGCTCATGTTCTCTCTTTAGCTAGAGAACTGTTGCTTGGCATGGCAACTCAGGTGGGTCTATCAGACTTAAGAGTAAATTCCATTTGATGGTGTATCTTCTTTGTCACAAAGGCTAACTGATGCTTGCAGCCACTACAAATTCCAATGCTTTTGAGCTGATTGTTGTTTGGGCTTTTGGCAATGTTCATTTTCTTCCCCCATCCACACCAAACCTCCCTTTTTGTGAAATTTCCGCTTCTTTATTCTTTGTTCTCCATTCTATAAACCACAAGAATATGGAGGTTTTATTTTTGGTGTAAGTTTTGTAAAAACTTGTTTTCTCTCTAGCTAAAAAACTGGGTCTTGGCACGGCTTACAACGTGGGTCTATTGGTGTTTCTTCTCTGTGTCAAAGGCTAACTGATTCTTGCAGCCACGATGGATTTCAAAGCTTTTGAGCTAATTGTGTTTTGGCTTCACAAAGTTGTGTTCTTTTCTCACCAACCCACCCTTTTTCTGAAATTAAACATTATTTTTCTTGTTTTTATTTCTCTCTCTGGTTTTACTCGAAATGGCAATCAAACATGTTCTCTCCTGAGCTGAAAAATTGTTTCTTGGCATGGCACCTCAGGTGGGGGTCTGTGAGATTTTGGAGAAAGTTCCATTTCATGATGTTTCTTCACTATCTCACAAGGCTAACTGATGCTTGCAGCCATGACAGATTCCTAAGCTTTTGACCTGATTCGTGTTTTGACTTTAGCCATTGCGCCCCCTCCCCCCCTCAGAACCACCATTTTCGTGATATTATCCATGCGGAGCTCGTTTCTTGTTCTTATTACTCACTCTGTTCCGTTTTATACATGATGAAGCTTTGGAGGTTTTCATCTGTTGATGTTCAACCAAACATGTTATCTCGAGCTAAACGACTGTTGCTTGGCATGGCACTTGAGGTGAATTTAGAGATTTTAGGAAAATTCCATTTCTTCTTCGCTCATATTGAATCTGTTGCTTGCAGCCATGCTGCCTTTCAAGGCTTTAGAGCTAATCGTGTTTTGGCGTCGGAAATGTTGTTTTTGTCACATTAGCTACCTTTTTGGGGAATGTACGCGACCTTCCTCTTTTTTGTTCTTTTTACTCTCTTTGGTATAACTCAAAAAGCAATCAAACATGGTCTCTCATAAGCTAGAAAACTGTGGCTTGGCATGGCAACTCAGGTGGGTATATCAGACATAAGAGGAAGTTGTTCTCCACCTCATTAAGCTAACTAATGCTTGCAGCCACGGCAAATTCCAATGCTTTGGATCTGATTCTTGTTTGGGATTTTTGCAATGTTCATTTTCTTTCCCCCTCCACACCAAACCACCCTTTTCGTGAAATTACCCATGGCCTTCCACTTTTCTTATTCTTAGTATTCTCCACACCAAACCACCCTTATCGTGAAAGTTCTCAACTATAGGATATTTCCTTTCTGGTTTTATATATTTTCTTCATTTGTATGCAGTGAGGAGGACCTACTTTGAACACGTGCATTTCCTTCTCCATTGCGACTATTTTCCTGTGGGTTTGGGATTCATCTAAGTTCCCTTAAGCAAATTGAATGCAGGCGATGGTTCATTCAAGCTCTCACGTTACATCTCAGGTCCTGATGTTTACACAGGTCCTGATGTTTACATAGTGAAGGTATACTGCCCCAAATTGATGGATAAGAGATGTGAAAAGTTTATCTTTTCTATTCTCTGTTTTCCTAACAACCACTATTTACTTTGCAGGTCCTTCAATATTTCTGTATCCACCACTTATTTCAGTATACTTTCCTGGACAAAGAAACCTGAACACTAATCTTTGGTTAGCATTTACTATATCGGATGCTTAGTTTTTATAGTGCTTTTGTTTTCCTTGACCTCATTAATGCAGATATCAATTCAAGATTTGTTTCGAAAGGACCAATACATAAATTACTCAATAACATAACGGCGAGTTTTGACAGAGCTTCTGAAATTGAGCAGTGAAGTAAATCTCAGATATATCCATTGTTTCTGTTGAATCCAAACTGCCCCAGATCTTTATATGATTCAACTTTGGAGCGTTCAAAGGCCTCTGTGGAATTTAAGGCGTGAGATCTTTTGATGACATATTATTTAAATAATTGTTTTGGGGTTGGGAAACAAGTGAGTTCGGATTATTTATTTTTGTATAATTGAGTTTGTGTTAAGGCCTGTTTTGTGAGAATTAGTTTGGGTTGTTTTCTGAAAAAAATATTTAAAACACCTAATCATTTTTGAAACTCTAATGTGGGTGATAATAGGTTAAAACTGGCTAAACATCATTATATATTACTAATTGTATAGGATTTCAATGTATTAAAAAGGAGCCCCTGACAGCCAAGGCCTTTGCGTCACAATGTTCCCGTAGAACAAAATAATCTCTCACTTGCTATGGGAGAACAGTAAACCACGTTTCTAGATTCTTTTGGTTGCAAAACCTAACAGGCCAATGTTAACAAGGAAATTTCATACATTTTTATTTTGCTGATTAGAGTGTTGTATTTCTTTATTACAATGTGTTTGCTGCTTTTAAGACTGACAATTCTTCCAGTTTGAATTTAGTCTCCTGATTTTTGCTTACCCAGATCATTCCTGACCTGAATAAGAGCATGGGGAGTCAAAAGGAGTACACACGATGGATAGTCAAAAGAAGGTAAGCCATTCCCCTGCCTACTGTTCCCGATTTGAAAACGAGCTGAATTTTTGTTGTGCATGTTTTAGTTATTTAGTTTCATTTCTTTCACGCAATTTTCAAGAGTATCAGAGATTGCATTCTTATTAATCATGAAAGCATTAGAGATTACAATGTCTCTTTTAGGTCTCCTAGGTCACACAATCTCTTTCAAATTCTATCTTGCTTTTGTTCTGATCTTGTAATAGAATCGTTTTTATTCAAATTTTCAGAATTTGCTCCAATAAAAACCCAAAGTTTCTTGGATTCTGGGACAAAATTTGCTCCATCCAGAGATTACAGTTGAGAACCTTTTACAACACTTTATTGCTTATTCTCTTCAACATTCGTATTCCTCCCTCTGAAGGATATATACCTGTCTAAATGTGGAAAACAAAGCATGACATGCACTTCTTCAATAGCTTAGTTTATATGCTCTATCTTGTTAAAAGCAAGAAGGATTTGTGAGGGTTTAAACCTTTTAAGTGTCATTTGTTCGCATTCTCTCTTAAGGGTCCATTTTGTGTTTTAATTGGGTTGATTATAGCAAGTGAATTATGACATAACTTATAAGTGAACAGTTTTTTTTGTTCTAATACCATCTGTATCAAGACATTGCTAGATGTTCTCTCTTTTTTAATTATAAGGCCTAGAAGCTTGAATAGTTTCCAACTTAATTTGGAAAACTATTCATGAGATCATTCATGTTTTAATATTTGTTGTCTTGATAATACAGTTTTCGTGTATTTTATTTGTTAAACTAACTGATGAGTAGAATTTATTTGACAGGTTAGTCCATTGACACTAACTGGCTCATATTTTACTCCTTCATTAACTCTAATCTTTCTTATGAAATCTTGCTTAAATGCCGTGTCATGTTCTCTGAATAATGTATTTGCAACCCACAGCTTGCTGATACAGATGGATTATCAACCGTACTCTATCAGTGAATTAGAGGTCCTGAATGGCTTGCAGGAGTAAGTTAATTTTTAATTTATGAATCTGGAGCTACCTTGATGCTCTCACCTCCACCCACACCCCCACATAAGAAAAAAGAGAACAGGGAATTAAAACCAAAAGTGATTTAAGATATTTTTCCTTATTCCTGTTGTCTTTGTTTTCCTTTGTGTTTGAACAATAACTTCGATATGGATAGAGTGGAACCGATACAGAGGAATGAAGATCAATATAGCAGGGCAACTAATTTTTGGGGTGAAGCATAACTGATGGATTTATTCCTGATATTGTCATTCTATTTATTTATATATTTTCGTAGAGGCATATGTTTGGAGATGCATTGTTGCCTTCAGAATGTTCTCTCATTGTTGAGGAGTTGAAGCAGACTTCATTGTGTTTTCAGGTGAAAGGAAAATTGCATTGTCGGAAATATCTGAGTTGGAACTCCATTTAATGGTATGTTTTATGAGAAAATTGAATATATTATTAATGACATCTTTTCATTTGTTAGAAGCTCATGGCTGACCGACTACTATCCCTCTTGTCAACTTGGGTTCTCTGCATGAGAAAATTTCAAAGTTAGGTTCGTGGAGTAGGAGTTCCTCTGAGGATATTTCCTGTCTGATTTACTTCTAAAGCTGTATTTTGATTTGATTGATCATTTGGTTTGGTTATATAATCTTGAAGTCCAAATAGGGTCTTGCATTCTCCGAAAGAGTCTCCGCTAAGAATTTCCCTTGCGCATCCCTGTTGCTCCTTCAATATTTTTGATACTGAAAGTTGTCCGTCTTTGATACACCAGCTAACTTGAGGACAATTCCTGTCTTGCTTCTTAGATTTTGTTCATTTTCTTATGGTGAGGATGACCTTATTTGCACACATGCTTCTTCTTCTCATTGCCGCTGTTGTCCAGTGGGGATTCCTCCAAGTTCCCTTAACAAATTTAATGCAAGCATAGGGGCATTCAAGCTTTCAGGATACGTCTCTGGTCCTGATGTTTACACAGTGGAAGTATACATGCATGGATAAAGAGTTGTTATAAGTTATCTTTTCTACACTTTGTTTCTTTAACAACCACTGTAGGTCATTCAGTATTTCTGTATCCACTTATTTCAGTATATTGTCCTGACAAAGAAAAACGGAAAACTAATCTTTGGTTAACATTTACTAAATTGTATGCTTGTTTTTTTACGGTGTTTTTGTTTTCCTTGAACTTCGTTATGCAGGTATCAATTCAAGATTGTTTCCAAAAAGGACCAGTACAAGAATTACTTAATAACATAGCTATGAGTTTGGACAGTGCTTCTGACATTGAGCAGCGAAGTAGATCTCAGATATATTCACTGTTTTTGTCGAACCTAATCTACCCAAGATAAATTATTTTTTGATCCGACTTTGGAGCCTTCAAAGATGTCTGTGGAACCTAGGTGTGATTTTTGTTGGCATTTATGACTTAGACTCCTTACCCAATCATTTTTGCTTCCCTTGAAATGATTTTTGCAGTCTTTTTTTTTTTTACAATTTTACAATAATTTTTATAAATTTAGATATTTGCTACATCAATCTTCTTGGAGCCTTTCTATCTTTAGGAGATTGTCACATCCAGTTGTATATTAATTTTTGAGTGGGATCGGGGTAGAGGGGTGGCATATATTCTCTGGAGTTTTAATTATTAGGTCAATCTAGGCCAATCTAATTCACAAGAAAAAATTCTGCTTTTCAGAAAAACATAGAGCCGTACCAAAACATTTAGGTTGATCTTCATTCTTCAGCTGTGAAGGTTGGAAACACAGCTTTGACCTATGAAGTATGTTATCGCTATTGATCTTTGGCATTATTCTAGAGACGGAAGAGCTGAAAAACTGTTGCTTGGCATGAAAGTTGGGTGGTTGTATGTGATTTAGTAGAAAGTTCCATTTCATAGTGCATCTTCTCTGTCCCATAAGGCTAACTGCTTCCTGCAGCCATGACAGATCTCAAAGCTTTTGTCCTAATTCGTGTTTTGGCTTGGCAAAGTTAAGTTTCCTCACCCCTACCCCTACCCCTACCCCCACACACCAAACCACCCTTCTTGTAAAATTACACATGACTTTCTCTTTTCTTATTCTTATTACTATCTCTGATCCGTGTTATAAACCATGAGGATGTGGAAGGTTTATCTTATGTGGAAGTTCAATAGAACTTTGTATGATTTCACAAGGGTTGTTGAGGAGTTGGTTTTCAACAGCCTCGATGCAGATTTCACCAAGGTGTACTAATTTACCCTTTCAAAGTTTCAATATTTTTTATGCTTTATTAGGTATGTAGAGTTATTTTGATTATATATTCTAGCTGAAGTTGAGTTGGAACATATATATTGGTGCTTAGTTTTTATAGCCCAGCTTATGTAGACTGTATGTGTGTCTGTTTCTTTCATCTTCTGTTATGCTTCATTTTCGTCTGACCATTTTAACTATGGTTTCATATGCTTGCTTTACACCTGCGACATCAAAATACTACCTTTCAGATGATATGCATGCTTTCCCTGCAAGCTTTGGCCTTAAAGGAGAGGCTATGGGCTCCACTTCTGACGTTTCTTTGTTGGAAATTGTTACTAAAAGTCACGGGACGCCAGATGGATATCGTAATTTTTTGAAGGTAAAGTTGTTTTGAGTTTTAGTTGGTCATATCCATTAGGATAGGTATAAAACTACTATCTTGGTCGTTGTTCTTGCCATTGTTACAGGGCAGATTTTGTAGACAAGATGTTGGTGCAACATGTAATTATGTATAAGCATATCTCATACAGGAGCTGATTGTTGTTTCCTAGTAAGGAAATTCGTTGAGATTTTTCTCTTTGCGGTTGTTGTTCATGATGTAGTTACAACCAACTAGTTCGAAGGAACCAAATGCACTCCAAGTACTTCTAGTATTCTCACAATTCAAACAAATAAAAATATTGATTTACTTACTTTACTTCTAAAGCTATATTGATCTTTTAGTTTTCATATATAATCTTGAAGCCCAAAGGTCTTGCTTTCTCTAAAAGTCTCTGCTAAGAATCCCTTGTGCATTCCAGTATCTCCTTCAAAATTGGTGATATTGAAAGGTGTGTCTGTTGTACCACTAACTTTAGGTTTTTACCTATCTGGTTTCTTACATTTTGTTCATTTGCATGTCGTGAGGATGACCTGCTTTGCACATATGCTTCTCCTTCCCCATTGCCGCTATTGTCTAGTGGGTTTGGGTTTCATCTTAGTTAAATGTTAAATTTCATTGAGTTAGAGGGTTCTATTGACAAAGTTCTATGTTTAAAGGTCCAAAATACAAATGCATACAAGTATGAGAGGACCGTTTCGCCTTTTGTACAGTGTTCTTGTTTTCCTTGACCTTCGTAATGCAAATATCAATTCAAAATTTGTTTCCAAAGGACTAATACATATGTTACTTATAATAACATAAATATGTGTTTTAAAGGTGCTTCTAACATTGAGCAGCGAAGTAGATCTCGGATATATTCATTGTTTTTGTTTATCCTGAACTGCCCAAGATCTTTATATGATTTGAATTTTGGAGCCTTCAAAAGACCTCTGTGGAATGTAAGGTGAGATTTTCAGTTGGCACTTATTATTTACTCCGTCTGTTTAAAAAAGAATTATGAGAAATATGGGGAAAAAATAATATTGAATTGTTGTTATTTTTTACATTATTACATTGAGACCCTATTTATAGACCCTAGAATACAATCATTTACCAAGTAGGATACTATTTAGTATTCCTATTCCTATTCTAATAGGATTGTATAAACCTAAACATATTCCTATTCCAATAGGATTGTATAAACATAATCCAATTCTAACACTCCCCCTCAAGCTAGTGCGTACAATTCATGTACCTAGCTTGTTACAAATGTAATTAACACGGGGACCGATGAGGGGCTTGGTGAGATATTTGCAGACTTTACAAAATTGACGGTCATTCTCAATGTGCATGTCTTCTCATTAAATATTGGATTTGATGCATGATGTCAGTCAATCTCAATGTGTTTAATCTTCGCATGAAATACTGAATTTGATGAATATTGATAATGTTGGTGTTGAACTTTCCAAACCAAGCTTGAAAAAAATTATTCTAGACCATAACAAGCGACATACAAAGGCTACTAAACTCCCCCTGTGTAACGAAGTGCTCAAAACCTAGTATAAGTATATGGATCTTGTTGGAATCAATAGATGAGTCGATATTAAACTGGCTGGAACATGATCATATGCCAGAGTATTAGATGGCTAAAAGTGGTCACAATCTTAGGAATAAAATTATATAGGTAGCGTCGGAATGATGTCACGACTCAACTAGAAAATTAAAATTAAATAGGATAGTTCGAATTGATGGAGCGACCCCTAGAAAAAGAGAAGTAACATGGGTAGGGTTGGAATGATGGCACAACCTTAATGAAAAATAAAAATTATATAGATAGAATTGGAATGTTTGGCACAACCCTACACAAATCAAATTTGAGGAGTCATTGGAAAGACGAATGGAACTATGCAAATAGAATCTGAGTCACTGAAAAGACACATGATGCTATGCAACTTAGATATGAGAAAATAGTTCGGGAAAAACCACGGTACTACACAAATTAAATATGCAAAGTAGTCTGAAGAGATGCACGGTGCTACACAAATCAGATATACAAAAAAAAAGGTAGTCACCAAAAGGATGGTACTATGCTACACAAATTATATATGAATAAGCAGTCACTGGAATGATGGCACATTGCTACACAAATTAAATATGAAAAAGTAGTCATCGGAATGGTGGTACGGTGCTACAAAAATTAAATATGAAAAAGTAGTCACTGAAATGGTGGCACAGTGCTACACAAATTAGATATAAGAAAATAGTCATCGGAATGATGGCACGGTGCTACACAAATTAGATATGACAAAATAATCACCACAAAGATACACGGTGACTACTTCTCAGTTGTTATCTATTCTAATTTAGTTTTGAAACGTGTTTGAATAGTGGCGTTAGGTCAGTTGGAGTTAGCAGTTGGTTGTTGCCAACATAATTATTAGCCGGAGGGGCGGGCATATATGAGTAATAATAGGCGCCCGCCGGCAGTGGAACTGTGGAAGCTCTTTGATTTTCTACTAAGATCGTAGAGGCTCTGATACCATGTGAGAAATATAAGGAAAACATAATATTGAATTATTGTTTTTTTTTTATATTATTACATTGAGACCCTATTTATAGATCCTAGAATACAATCCTTTACCAAGAAGGATACTATTTAGTAATCCTATTCATATTCTATAGGATTGTATAAACCTATTCCTATTCTAATAGGACTGTATAAACCTGTTCCTATTCCAATAGAATTGTATAAACCTATTTCAATTCTAATAAGAATGACCCGATTTCTTTTTTTAGTTTGTGTGAGAAATATATGAGAAGAATATTATTGAATTGTATATCTAAATTGTTACATTGAGACCCTATTTATAGACACTACACTCGAACCCTTTTTCGACAAGGATTCCTATTCCTATTCTTATTCCTATTCCTATTCCTATTCTAAGTAGGAAACTATTCTAACACTCCCATCAAGCTGGTGCATACAAATCATATGTACCTAGCTTGTTACAGATGTAATTAATACGAGGATATGTGAGAGACTTGGTGAATATATCTGCAAGCTGATTATTTGACTTCACAAATTTTGTAACATTATCTCCCGAGAGTATAGTCCTTTCATGAAACAATGGATTTGATCCGATATGAAGAGCCGCTTGATTATCACACACAAGTTCCATCTGAACAATTTTGCCATATTTTAGTTCTCCCAACAATTGTTTGAGCCAAACTAGCTCACAAGTTGCTGTCGCCATTGCTTGGTATTTTGATTCTGCACTAGATCGAGCAACCACATTCTATTTCTTACTCTTCCACGACACCAAATTACCTCCAGCTAAAACACAATATACGGATGTTGAACGTCTGTCAGAGGGTGATTATCAGCGTCTGTATATCCAATTTTTTATCCTTAAAGAGTAGTCCTTTACCGGGAGCTGACTTTACATATCGCAGAATACGAACAACTGCTTCCCAATGACTATCACAAGGGGAAGTCATAAACTGACTTACAACACTCACGGGAAAAGAGATGGCATGTCTAATCACTGTGAGATAATTCAACTTTCCAACAAGTCATCTATACCTTTCAGGATTACTAAGTGGCTCCCCCTGTCCCGGAAGAAGTTTAACATTCGGATCCATAGGAGTGTCAATAGGTTTACATCCCATCATTTCTGTCTCTACCAGAATGTCTAAGGCATACTTGCGTTGAGAAATCACAATACCTGATCTAGACTGAACATCCTTAATACCTAGAAAATACTTTAATCTGCCAAGGTTTTTAGTCTGAAAGTGCTTAAAGAGATGTTGCTTTAAATCGATGATATCATCTTGATCATTATCGGTGATAACAATATCATCAACGTAAACAACCAAATAGATACATCAACTTGGTGCAGAATGTCGATAAAACACAGAGTGATCCGCTCCACTACGAGTCATACTAGACTCCTGAATTACTGTGCTGAACTTCCCAAACCAAGTTCGAGGAGACTGTTTCAGACCATAGAGTGACCTACGCAATCGACATACAAGGCTACTAGACTCCCCCGAGCAACAAAACCAGGTGGTTGCTCTATATAAACTTCTTCCTCAAGATCACCATGCGCAAAAAAGATTTTTAATGTCCAACTGATAAAGAGGTCAATGACGAACGACAACCATAGATAGAAAAAGACGAACAGATGCTATTTTAGCCACAGGAGAGAGTTTCAATATAATCTAGCCCAAATATCTGAGTATACCCTTTGGCAACAAGGTGAGCCTTAAGTTGATCAACCTGACCGTTTAGACCAATTTTGACTGTATAAACCCAACGACAACCAACAGTAGATTTACCAGCAGGAAGGGAGACAAGCTCCCAAGTACCACTCTTATGTAAAGTAGACATCTCATCAACCATAGCCTGTCTCCATCCAGAATGAGAAAGTGTTTCACCTGTAGTCTTAGGAATGGAAACAGAGGACAAAGACGACACAAAGGCATAATGGGGTGATGATAGACGACGATAACTTAAGAAGGTATAATGTGGGTTAGTATTTCGAGTGGATCGTATACCTTTTTGAAGTGCAAGCGGTAGACTAGGCAAGTCCGCAGTAGGAGTATGGTGCATGACATGAATCATTTGGGACTAGGGTTGGACGTGGACGACGATGCTAAGTTAATAGTGGTGGCACTACAACTGGAGATGTAGAAGTAAGTGTAGATTCCTCAAAGGTTGGCACAGGTAAATCTTAAGGTATGATGTAGAATTAAGTGTAGATTCCTCAAAGGTTGGCACAGGTAAAACTTGAGGTATGGGTAAGACCATAGATACATCAGGATGATTAGAAGATGTATAGTAAGGCTGAGACCAAAAAATGTAACATCAGAGGACATAAGGTATCTAGGAAGATCATGTGAATAACAACGATAGCCTTTTTGGACTCGAGAGCAACCAAGAAAGACACATTTGAGGGCACGAGGAACTAATTTATCTTTTCCTTGGGCGAAGTTATGAACAAAGCATGTGCTCACAAAGACACGAGGGGGGATAGGATAGAGATGCGAATGAGAAACAATATGTAATGTGGAACTTGATTCTGAATAGAAGAAAAAGACATTCTATTTATCAAATAACAAGACGTAAGAACTGCATCTCCCCAAAAACGCAACGGGAACATTGGATTCAAGGAGAAGAGTACGAGTGGTCTCAATAAGATGCTGATTTTTTCTTTCAGCTACACCGTTTTGTTAATGGGTGTATGGACAAGTAGTCTGGTGATTAGTGCCTTGGTGAGTCATAAACTCCTGAAATTGAGAGGATAAGTATTCTAAGGCATTATCACTACGAAAAGTACAAATGAAAACCCCAAACTGATTTTGTATTTCAGCAATGAAACTTTTGAAAATAGAAAATAACTCAGAACGATCTTTCATTAAAAAAAACCAAGCACATCTTATCATCAATGAACTAACAAAATAACGAAATTCTAAGGTGGAACTGACTCTACTAAGACCCCAAATATCATAATGAACTAATGAAAAAATAGACTCTGAACGACCCTCAGTACTACGAGAAAACGTAGCACGAGTGTGTTTCCCAAGTTGACACGACTCACAATCTAATGTAGATAAACTAGACAAACTAGGCATCATCTTTTGCAGTTTGGATAGACTCGGATATCCTAAACGTTTGTGAATTAGATTTGGGGAATCTATAATGGAGCATGTTGTTAAGGAATTCGAAGAGGTAAGATAGTAAAGGCCTTGTGATTCATGTCCTGTTCCAATCATCTGTCCCGTACTGCAGTTCTGCATGAGAAAAAAATCATCGAAAAAAGTTATGCTACAATGTAGGGCTTTCGTCAAACGACTAATAGATGCTAAAAGGAGATTCAGGGACATAAAGAGAAGATAGCAGTTTGGCTTTTCCAACCCTTTTTGGTTTTGTCTGGATCCCATTGGCTAAAGTAATAGCTGAAAGAGATTGCGAATAAACAATATCGGAAAAAAGTAATTTATTACCAGAGATATGATCAGAAGCCCAGAGTCCATGACCCATGTTCCAAGAGTACTAGATTGCGACACACAAGCAAAAGAATTACCCGCAACAAACACATCAGGTTGTGCAACCGAAACTACGTGTGAAGACGATTGCTTATTTGCACGATACTAAAGGAACTCATCATATTCTGCCTGAGCATTATTGGATGGTTGATTAGGTTGATCACCATATGCTACTGGTGGAGATATCAGTTTACTTGCGCGATTTCGAAGGAACTCATTATATTCCTTTAGAACAATATGATCATAACTGGGTGGTGGACCATGCAAAATATAACATATGTCACGAGTGTGTCCAGGTTTATGACAATGACTACACTTGGATCGAGGTTTCCCAAAACGCTCTCCCCCTCGTCGATTCTCCATAGACTGGTATGTACGCTTTTCTGTGGTTTGAGATGCGAGAATAGAGGAGTCAACAATGGGTGATGAAACTTCTTTGTGACTGTGAGGTGCATCAAGACGAAGCAGACGAGAGAATAATTCATCAATTGAGGGAACTGTAGGACTGGCTAGAATCTGGTCACGTACAGAGTTATGGTCAATAGGAAGTCCAGCAAGTGTAAGAACTAGAAACAATGTCTGCGTTTGCTCTTGTTGCTTTTCCACGTTTATAGTGATAGGCATCAATGTTTCAAATTTCTCCATGACTGCATGTACTCGTCCCAAGTAAGTAGACATATTGGATTCTTGTTTCTTTAAGTTGGTCATTTGAGATATCACATCATAGAATCGAGATATGTCATTAGTGTATAAAGCACATGTCTTTTCCCAAACTAAATAACATGTCTGAAATGGGCGAAACAAGGGCATCAACTTAGAATCAATAGAGCGCCAAAGGAGACTACATAATCGGGCATCCACTTTCTCCCATTGTGCTTTGGCTTTTGCACCATCGTCACTAGACTTTGTCTTTTCATCTACAACACAATCATTGTTTGTTAAGTGATCTTGAACACCTTGATCCTTGCACCACAACTCAACTGAAGAAGCCCAAGCGAAATAGTTTGAACTTCCCATTAATGGTTCTGAAGTGATTGTAACGCTTGAACTTCTAATCCCTCTATTTTTAGAGCCAAAACATCACGCGAAACACATTTTTCAAAATTTGGCTTGAAGACAGTAAGAAACTTGTTGGAAACTGCCGGAATCTACCTACCGTAGCCTAAAAGTTCTGATTTCGCTGGAAACTTGCCAGAAATTGCTGAAAATCATCGGAACCCTAATTTCGGTGATCGGATCTAGAGAAAACTGCCCAGGTTCCGGTCGGAAATACTGGGCGACTCAACGGAAGAAAATTGCTTGAAAAAAATTGACTGGAGCAGCACTCACGCGCCGGCGCATGACCAGATCTCGCCGAAAAATTTCCACCTCCGATCAGCGCGTGGGGGCACGTGGGGGCACGTGGGAGGGAATTTTCCGGTGGGTATGGCTGGGTTTTGGTCGCCTGAGCTTCCCGAGCCTCGTGACGGTGTTGTCTTTTGCACAACACCTTCAGAACAAAAGATGACACAAATCAGTCCCACCGTCGTCACCGAAATTTGATACCGCTGACTTGAAGTTCTCACCAATGCTCTGATACCATGTGAGAAATATATGAGAAGAATATTATTGAATTGTGTATCCAAATTGTTACATTGAGACCGTATTTATAGACACTACATTGGAACCCTTTTTCGAGTAGGATTCCTATTCCTATTCTTATTCCTATTCCTATTTTAAGTAGGAAACTATTCTAACAGTTTGTTTAAAAGAGAATGACACCTTTCCTTTTTTAGCAACACTTTAACTTCAACTTTCCATGTGGCTGTTTAAGGCTACAAGATCAAAGGACATTTTGGTACATTTTACATAATTTTAATTTAGAACCACAAGATTAAAAAGTCTTCTTACTTTTCTTAAACTCCGTTCCAAGTCAAAGAAGGCCATTCTTTTTTGAACGGAGGGAGTAATTTTTTATGGGTTGGGAAATTAGTGTGAGCATTCGGATTTATTTTGTAGAATTGAGTTTGTGTTAGGGCTTGTTTGTGATTTTGGTTTGGATTGTTTTCTGTAAAAAAATATTTGAAAACACCCAATCACTTTTTGAAACTCTAACGTGGGTTAAATAAATAGGTTAAAACTGGCTAAACACTATTTGTTATTCCTAATCGTATTGGATTCCGAACTATTAAAAAGGAGCATGTGACAGGCAAGGCCTTTGCGTCACAGATGTTCGCATAGAACAAAATGAGCTCCCATTTGTTATGGGAGAACAATGCAAAACCACGTTTCTAGCTTCTTGAATGGAGTGTAGTATTGCTTATTATAATGTGTTTGTTGCTTCTAAGACGGACAATTCTTGCAGTTTGAACGTAGTCTCCTTATTTTTGCATACCCAATCATTTTTTGCTTTCCTTTAAATGGATTTTGCAATAATTTTCAAAAATTTTGTCAATTTTTCATAGATCTAGATATTTGCTACATCAATCTTCTTGGAGTCTTGTTATCTTAAAGAGATCGTGACATCCAGCTGCATATTGATTTTTGATTTCTGACCAAGTATTTTTAAAATGATATGGTTCTTTGTTGTTTCTCTCTGATTTCTTGAAGTTCCTAATAGAAAATTTATTGCATACAGTGGTAATGAGCCTGATATTTAAGTGAGATCAGGGTAGAGTGGTGCCTCCGATTCTTAGAAGTTTCAAACTTGTAGGTCAATCTAAGCCGTCTAATTCACAAGATAATTTTATGTTATTTGAACAAAAATTGAGCCCTAATATGACTGAGACAAGTATTAGAGAAGGAAGGGACCCCAATCCTGCCATAAGGAATATGAATGTTGAAGCGAATAAGCTTATGGTGACTGATTGGTTCTTAATGTTACTTGTAGGATTGGGGCCATCCTTCTCTTTATTGAGGATACTGTTGCGAGGAAGTAACTCTTGGTGAGAGCAATTGTACCCGACATTTTATGCAACATAACTTAGGATTCATTGTAAATTTGGCTTTGTTTTCTCCACATTCCCTTCCCTGTAAGCTGCAGCATCCCACTGCCTCCCTAGAAGAGGGGGGTGGGGGGAAGGAAACAAATTGTAGAAGGTTGGTTAGTGGAAGAGACAGTTAATTATGTATTTCAGTGTTATGTCCATCGTGTAGTTTTATCACTTACTTTTCTCTTAAGCTACTTTAAGAAAACCTAGATAAGAATTTAGTTTTGGAAATATCTTCCTCATTTATTGCTATTCCATTCCCTGCTGCTCTTTTTTTATTTACCTGTGGGTTATGTGATCAGGAAAAAGAGGTGCAGGGTCAGAGTTGCAAAGCTTCACTTTCTTCCCTGCAGCCAAAGAAACTTACTGGAGAGTGCATTGTCAGTAGAGAGATTCGATCTTCACAGAATATTCTGTGCAGAAGTGCTTCTGAAAAGCATGATCCGGAGTCCAGATTCCTCTGTCAGATCAAAAGTTCAAGTCGATCAATTGGCTCTCCTGCTCATTGCACAGCTGGCGTGAACTGGAAATCCAAAAACTCTGCGCAACCCCTTTCATCTAATATTTTACCTAGAGAGGATGATTTCCTGGATAAGAAATTCAGCGCTTCAGCTAGATCCAATTATAAATCTGACTGTGAGGCAGGTTCAGGATGGGAGGATATGATTTTCAAACAATTGTAGCTGGCAGTTCAAGAGAGGATGCTTATTTAGGGTATCACTTGAACTTGATGACAGTTCAAATGTGATGCATGAGAGAAGGAAAACATTTATGTGGAGCTGTTCTTAATTTGCACAGAAGCCTGAAACGTGATGGATCATCTCTTGATAGATGAAGATTTTAAGTTTGATAAAAGTAACTACAGAAATAATCAAAATCACCCTGAAGATGATTATAGTGTTGAATTTGAAGTTGCTGATGATGTTAACCTTGTCTTAAATCTAATGTCTCCTAGAGTCGAGGAAATATATAATGAGAAACTTCTCCTGGTTAGAAACTCAGAGCAAGGCATTGCAGAGGCTAAAATTTGCCTGGAGATTCAGAAAAAACTTTATTAACCAAGAACATTCTGGATAAAGATGATCATCTTTGTGAATTTCATTAGACAGAACAAAGTTATGGTTCTGGCCTGCTATCTTTTAGTCCAGAACTGTCTCCTCTGCCACCAGATCCTTTGCTCGTGACCAGGTTTCAACATTCATTGTCAAGCTTCAATATCATTTATCAGGTTAGTTAAGTTCTTTATTTAGATTTTCCTCTTAATCCATTTATGCAACTTGATAAAATCGCCATTTACCTGAAATTCCATTCCACTAAATTTTGCAACATTCATTGATGTTGAACCTAACTCTATCATGAAGTTATATGTTTTGGTTAAAGCGGGAACTTAAATCTGATTGACAAGCAACCAACATCTGTCACGTTTCTTGCAGTAGCATTCTCTAATACTTGTCTCTGTCATATTATACATTCAAAAAGTTGAAGTATACATAATCCATTTGAAAATCAGTCTTATAGGGGAAAAGATAATATAGTATTGATTGTAGTTGTTAATACAGGATTAGGAAGTGACATTAAATATTAGGACTCAAGAATTGAGATTTGGAATTATTGGGAGTAAAGCTACATTGTGTAGTAAATACACTAGGGCTGGGAGAGATTGCTCACCTACATTCTCGAACCTTGTACTAAACTTTAGAGCCTTTTCTCTTTAGCATTCCTGTTCCTCCCTCTGAAGGATATATGCATGTCTAAGTGTGGAAAACAAAGCATGACAAGCACTTCTTCTCAGTCTAGTTATTCCATTCTGAGGTATCTATACAATATTTGCTAACAGCTAACAGTTCTTTGCTTCATCTAGTTGAAAGCAAGAAGAAATTTGAGGGTTTTAAGGCTTTTAAGGTCATTTGTGCATATTGTCTCTTAAGTTCCATTTTGTGTTTTAATTGGGTTGATTATAGCGAGTTTGTTACTTCTAAGGGAATTTTTTTGTTCTAATACCATCAATAACTAGCCAGCGCTAGAGGTAACGGACAACATTTGTGCTTACGCAAATACCTTTTTTTACTAACTCTTTGACTCTTCTCCGACATGAATCCTGATGTAACTTTTAAATCAACTTCCAACCCATAACCCCGCCGGCGGTCCTTCTGATCACCGGAATCCTCCTCCCCTATTCTTTTTCTGACAATCTCCTTCCACCAAAGCCTCTAGCAGACACCCGCGACCCAACCCCAAAAAAACCCATCCCCAAAAAGCCTCCACGCGCTCGCACGCGCCACCACTACTTCCCGGAAATCTAAGTCACGTGCGGCACGCGCTGGCGTGTCAATTGACGTAATTCAGATTTTCAGCCTTTTGTTGGTTTGTTTCAGGCCACAAGGACTTTCATCTCCCACTACGTCTTGGGTAACAACGCTTACCTTTCTTCGCAATCAATTATTCACGAGTAAGATGGAGAACAGAATCTTTTTCAGATTAGGGGGTAAGTCTTATGACTTAATTATTGGCTTGAATGGGTGGAGAGTGGTTTGAATGGGTGGAGAGTGTTGGGTTATATATGATAAGAATGAAGCTGAGTAGAGTAGAACTACAGTGTCTCTGCAGAAGATTTAATGAAGATTCGAAATGAAAGGAAAATCTTTCAGAACTTGGAGATGCAGAGATCTAGCTACCCTTGTTTATTGCTCTTTGAAGTACAATAAATATGGTAGATTTGTGTCTGTTATTACTGTTAAAGGAGAGCTGAGATCTGTAAATGTTCTCCCTGGAATCACATTCAATGCTGGCTGGTCTGATCTCTCTAAGAAAATTGAGGTCTTTATTAACAAGGCAGAAATTTTACAGAGAGAAACTTTAAATGCAGGGGAGAAAATCAGTAATGGGGAAAAAGAAAAAAGGAAGTTACAAGTAAGCTCTTCAAATAAGCAGATGGCCCCCTAATGAACTTCAATCAGTTCCATAGAGTAGCACCAATGGAGACGGATTCTCTGAGGAGAAGTCTGGTTGGCAGCTTCCCAGATTGCGATGAGATACCTTCTCGTAACAATGTTAGGAAATGCGCTCAGAACACATGGAGTGGCATCCACAACAGACAAGTATTTTATTTGAATGGGATCCAATTCCTTTTTGAATTTCAGTCGAGAAGGGATGCCGAAAATGTTTTGGCAGGGAGATGGAGGAGGAGCAACCATCTACTGGAACTGGAGTGGTGGTCTACCCCAAAACAATTTGATTGGTTTTGGGTTCGAATTCTGGGACTACCGTTACATCTATGGTCTGATAAGGTGATGAAGGAGATGCGTGACCAGTGCTGCGGATGGATTAAAGCGGAAGAAGAAACCCAACTCAAGAATCACTTGATATGGGCGCGTACTCGAGTCAAAGGTCCTCCGAAGGAAATTCTGGCATATGTAGAAGTGAGTGATGGAGAATTTAATTTTTCTTTGCCGGTATGCTGTGAAGCTCCGATGAGATTCAGACGAAAGTCGGATCTAATGTACGTTGATCAAACAAAAGGTACAACACAACATGTATTTGGAAGGGAGCTATCACAGCAAAAGTCTTTGCAGACTTTTATCCTAAATGAGGTGGAGCCTAGCATTTTGGGTAATGATATGCAGTTATGTTGTAATAAACAGGGGAAGATATTGCATTCATGATCATTATATTCTTCTCTGTAAAACTCTGCTCATAGAATTCCTTTTAAATTTTAAACACTATTCTGGAGGTTGTAGTCAATATGATATAGATCAATATAATATTTACCTCTTTTTTTTTAGGATGTCAACAATGAATGTTCTCTAAATTTCCTATTAGGAATTTATCATCTTATAATGTGTAGTGTAAATCATCTTGCTTAACTGCTAATTTTGAAGTTTATCAGTGGGAGAGGTAAGGTTTTAAGTGGGTTGAATTAGTGTGCCCAAGCAACAATAACATAAACATATTTGGTTCATGAGCTCCACATTTTAACAGGATACCTTAGGTTTCTGATTCCTGTCGAGCTTGCCATTTTGAGTTTATCTTGAGGTTCAGACTAGGATTTATTCTTAATTGAGATTCGATGTCTGTGAATGAAATCCATCGGAACAAAATATTCGTAATTGAGATTCAGACTAGAATTTATAACTCTCTTTTTAGACCTTTAAATCTTTATTGTCGTCTAAGGTTGGTAAAAGAGAACCTTCGGTTAGACCTTATATAGGCGCGGTTATTTACTAGTATATATATATATATATATATATATATATATATATATATATATATATATAAAGAGAATCTTGGGTCCGCCTATGTGGCGCCATCACCTTTTCATTTATTTATTTCCTAAACTAGTCTTCTATTTTCATGAAAAATTGTGACTTTTATGAAAAATTGTGATTTTAATGAAGAATTACAATTTTTATGATTAGTCGTGACTTTTATGAAAGGTTTTGATCTTTTCGAAGGGTTGTAACTTTTTCAAATGGTTGTAACCTTTCCGAATAAGCACAATAAACATTGTTCACACTATTCTTTGTTGTCTATTTAGAGATTTTCTTCTCATTTTAAAATAACGAAAATTTTGGAACTCTTCTTATTCTTCTTCTTTTCACAATTAAATATTTGTGTCCTTTGCTCATGTCGAGCTACTCACTAACACCATTACTTATTGTACATATCTTGGTATGCATTTTTACTATCATTAATTTATGCTTATATTATCAAGGATAAATGATAAATGTAATAATTTTCATTTTTTTTTACATTATCAATGCTTGTTGCTATGTAATTTTGTATATAAGAATTAAGATATATAGTATTTTAATTTTAATGACTAATAGATTTTAAGTATTATTTAATAAATTCTGTCATATTAAATTGCCTTCGGGCGGAAAAGTTAACTAGTTAGTTAAATAATTTAAAGTTATATAAATCATGTCACAAATTTTACATTATCAATGCAATAATAGACTCTTCTTATTAAATAAAATATTAAAATAAATAAATAAGAACTAGGATAAAAGAAAAATACAAAAAAATAAGTTGTTTTTTCCGGATGGACTTTTTTTTATGATGACGCGTCAATTTATTTTGGCGTGTTAAATCCTTTTAGATATAGCTATAAATATAAGTCTCCATTACATACACCGACGGATATTACAGAAGCAGAAGAGTATGAGCTTACTTCATACGCTATCGGCGGAGTACGCCACCGGAATGCATATCCCGCCGTTGTAAGTTATACTACTGCTCTTTCATTCATTAAAAAAAGAGAGACTTCCGAAACTCGAAATTGTAAGATTTATCTTGGAATTCCTTGCATGCATGTTTTTAAAGAAAATTTCAAGAATTTGTTGCCTTTTTGAAGTTACATTGATAAATCAAGAAATTGTTGTTTTCAAGAATATATTGATAGGTCAATTATCAAGAAAGTTCAAGAAATCTCTTCTTTTTTTTTTCAAAAGAATTATGTTATTGTTCTCGCGGGGATTGTTAAGGATGTTCAACAAATTACTCTTCTAGGGAGATTTGGGGATCAATTCGGTCTGGGTTATCTTGTATGATTTCGTAAGGGTTTTTTATGATTTTACTAGGTAATGGTATTAACAGAAAGATGTGGAGTGGTTCTTGAAGGCTGCACTGGAACAACTCTAAAAAATATTGCAAGTGTTCTGAATAAAGACACTCAATTGGACAGACTTTCATAAACGCCCTCACTGGCCATTTTGACCATTTTTTTTGTTGAAGTACATGGTATAAAACTTTTTGACTTTGATTGTTTTTTTTAAAATATAAAACAGTGCCATCTAAGAGAATGGGGAATCATATGATTCATCCTTTCTTATTTCGTTAATGTTTTTTGTTTTAGTATCTGTAGAGGTAGGCTGCTGAAAACATCATAGTTAGTTGGCTAGTCCTGCTTTCAGGCAGTTTTAATTGTTAGACTGATTGCACCTGAGAATTTGTGTGTTGTTTGCACAAAAGGCAGTGATCGGTGAGGCTCTTCGATGAGTTTTAATATTCCTTTGTTTGCTTCTTATGATGACGAGGGCATATGCTCTGGACAAATTGGTACTGTTTTTCTCCTCTTAGTATGATGCCCCCTTCTAGTATCATAATTTTAATTTCCAAATGAATATTCTTATCACAACTCTTATTTCTTTTCTCCATGAGATCTACTTCCCTGATAATGCAGAAACGATTTAGAGGATAAGGTACAAGAACATGACAAAAATGAGACTACAGTTGATTGACATGTAAAAAACTTAAAAACTTGAGCATGAGTATGAAGATGCTGCTTTGTTTGATGGGTGAGAATGTATTACAATCAATCGTCGTATGAGATCTAGCAGTCTTCATCACTATCATATTCTTGTATGGCTACACATTTACCCTTGTTGTTACTTTTACCAGTAGGTGTAGTAGAATCAGGTGCTGAACTATCCTCCGTCTCCTTTGTATAATAGTACTGGTCTCCTTTGGGGTTTAGTGGTTCTTCTCTCACAAGTGTTTTCATAGTAATAGGACTTAATGACAAGCCGAACATCTAATTTGCCTTTTAGATCGGTGACCTTTATCCAAATACATTCTCCACTTGAATATAGCTCACCATCGTTCATGGTTACATTGTCAATACAGATGGTGTCAAGAATAAACAACTTGTACTTAGCCACATATTCCTCCATCCTCTTCCTCCAAGATAGTAATCCCTTCTCACAAATGGCAATGACCGGTGAGGCTCTTCAATGAATTCTTATGTGACTCTGTTTGCTACTTCTGATGACGAGGGAATTTGCTTTATATGAAAATGTTCTCTTTTTTCTCCTCTTAGTATGATGCTACATTCTGGTATCATCGATTCTTTTTCAAATGAATATTCTTATAACACAACTCTTATTTATTTTTTCCATGAGATTTACTTCCTTTTATGTTTGTTATTCTTATAAACTGTGCACTCCTAGTATGAACTGTAAACCAATTTTCACTTTCCACCAGGGATCTGTTGCTATAGGCATTGGGACCTGCTATGTTAAGTTGCATGACACTGGTAAGTATTAGTTTCTTTGATATTGTTGTAATGCATTTTGATGTGGTGCAGAAAATTCTGCTCAATTTTATTATTTTACTTCATCACCTGTAGTTGTACTTCATTTTGAAGGATCTCTGACGAGATGGACTGGTGTTGATGGGAGAAAGATATGGTAATCTTTTTGCAAAATATTGGACTGCCAACAATTATGTTCATAACTTGGAATGGTTGTTGTAGTCTATAGGGTTGCATGCATTACTCAACTGATAGGCTGTTTGATGGTTTGTGTTCATTTGTATATTTTTGCAGATGTTCTTTTATTTATTGTTTTGCGGTTTTCCTTGTAATTGGGCAAATTTGTATGGTTTACACAACAAAAAATATTGATGCTTACATTTTTTTGCTTTTATTAATGTTCATGTACATCGCATTCCTAGTGCCTTATTTGCAATAAAATACTTTATTTACCTGTACTGCGTCCCAAACAAAAGGGGGAGGAGAATATATATAAATATAGAGAGAGATGAAATATATTTTTTGTTGATCACTACTGTATGTTGAGATATTTTGATTATTTTTTTCTGGCTAAAGTTTATTTGGAACATACATATCGGTGCTTAGGTTCTTTTAGCCCATCTGTATGTCCTGTTTCTTTCATCTTCTGTTATGACTCCTTTTTGTCTGGCCATTTTAACTATGGTTTTGTATGCATGCTTTACGCCACCGACATCAAAATACAATCATTCAGATGATTTGCATGTTTTCCCAGCAAGCTTTGGCTTTAAAAGAGAGGCTCCGTGTTCTATTTCTAATGTTTCTTTGTTGGAAATTGTTACTTAAACTCACGGAGGTGAAATGGATATCGTAAGGTTTTGAAGGTATAATTGTTTTTGAGTTTTAGTTGGTAATACCCACTGGGATAAGGTATAAGACTACTAATTTGGTCTTTGTTTTTTCCATTGTTTACAGGAAGGCAAGTGTTTCTACCTTGGAATTAATGAATGTAGAGTTGTAGACAAAATGTTGGTACAACAGCTAATTCTGTATAAGCCTACCTCCAAGTACTTAGTTTGCTCATAATTCAAAAAAAAATAAAAAAATATTTACATACTTTACTTCTAAAGTTGTACTCTGTCCTGATTGACTTTTGATTTGCATATATAATCTGGAAGACAAAGAGGGTCTTGCATTCTCTGAAAGGGTCTTTACTAAGAATCGCCCTTGTGCATCCCAGTGTCTCCTACAAATTTGTTGATATTGAAAGGTCCCTCTTTTTTATTGCAGCTAACTTAAGGATATTTCTTGTTTGGTTTCTTTTGATTTTGTCCATTTGCATGCAGTGAAGAATGATGATGACCTGCTTTGCATACATGCTTCTCCTTATCCTTTGCTGCTATTGTCCAGTGGGTTCGGGAGTCATCTGAGTTCCGTTAACAAATTAAATGCAAGTGATGGTTTTTTCGACTCTCAAGAAACATCTCACGTCCTGATGTAAGATATACAGGCTCAAATTGATGGATAGAAGATGTGATAAGTAATCTTTTCTACTACACTTTGATTCCCTAACAACCACTGTCTTAGCAGGTCAGTATATTTTTCTCAACAAAGAAAACAGAAAACTAATCTTTTATTAGCATTTACTATATCGGATGCTTGTTTTAATTCAAGATATATTTCCTTGGTAAAGAAATTTTTTCTGAATCTCCTGACACATTTTGACCTCTTTAATGCCTTGCTTTGGGATTTGCATATATTTCCTTGCCTCTAGGAGACATTTGATTTAAGACCTTGCCAACATCATCAGCTACTTCAAATTCAACACTATATTCATCTTCAAGGCGATTTGTTCATTTCTTAGTTACTTTTGTAATATCTTCATCACTATCAAAAGATAATTTGTCATGAGGATTAGTAGGTTTTGTCTTCCAGTGGAAGTTCAATAAAACTTGTTTTTACTTGAGCTGATTAAAGTGATGCATTCAGCCACGACGGATTTCAATGCTATTGAGCTAATTGTGTTTTGGCTTCGCAAGCTCAGTTTTGTTTTCTCACCAA